>VZUI01049043.1:0-67769 GCA_013401135.1 Cettia cetti | reverse complement strand
TGCAGCAGGAGAAGGATTTGTTTTGTGTCCCTGCTGTGTGCAGAGCTGAGTGACCCTGCCTGTGAGCTCAGAGCTGCACCCTGAGCAGCACAGAGCCTCAAATACAGGGAAAGTGAAAATTAAGGCATCTGCAGGACATTGATGGAGGTGTTTTATCCCTCTTTGGAATGCTTTGGTTTGCATTTGTCTTTGCAAATCTTCTGTGAGTGTCAGGTGATTGAAGAGATGGAGTCTCCATGGTTTGCATCATGAAGCAAATTTTATTGAACACACTGCTGGTTTATAGACCTTTCAAGCAGGAGCTAAAAATAACTACTTGCTTAAACAATAACAACCACAACATATCTATGTTTCTTAGTAACTTTGCTTAACTCTGGGCTAGCACACGCTTGCAGAGGCCTGAACTGTCTTGCATACCAAGCACCCTGATCTCTCCCTCCTTCAGGGTCCTGCCAGGGCTTGTGGCCCTCCAGCACACCTAACTTCTGTAAGGAGTTCAGCAGTACTTTGAATCCTGCTTCTTAGTTGTTTTGCCACATTGAAGGATGTCTTAATTAACACTGGGAGTGGGTTCTAAGTGGGTGAGGAATGCCAGAATCTTGTTAGGGGATCCTAGAGCCAGGCTTTAAGGATGGTCTCTGTAAAACCCAGTGCTGGATTAATTCATGATTATCTTGATCACCTGAAAAGTTTCAAGATTGAAGGTACAGATTTATTTAAAATGGCAGCTTGTACTGATGAAGCAACACAAGAGCAGACAAAATGCTTTAACAGATTAGGTTTAAATGCTCTTTCACACCTCAGTTTAATTGCACTCACCTTACAGCAGGTTAAACTTAAATCTCCTCTAAGATTTCTAGTGCTCATAAGAGCCTTTTTAATATTTACTTCATAAAGTCTTAAACATTTTTATGGAAAAGAAATATCCTACAAGCAGAATCACCCTTCTGCAAAAGAGAAGCTTCAGAAATTGTTTTGAAGGAATCACAGAGCACATTCTGGATAAGGTAAGTGGAATGAATTAATCTCTCTCAAACTCTGGTGATCAGAAACTACTTTATTATGTCTAGGACATATAGTATAATGCATGTCAGAACAGAACATAAATTCCTGTGACATAAAATCACAGTGTTTAATGAAAATGATCTACAGATGGATGGAAATTCTCCTGAATCTTCTGTCATCCCCATACAATTCTGAGAATAGTTGGCAACAATAAATATGGAGAAAAAGTGAAGATCTTTTACTCAATTTTACACATCATTTACTGTTCCTGTACCGGTTTCCTTTTAAAAATGGACACTTTTCCAATGTCACATGCAGTGGTTTGGAGTAAAAGTTAGTTTGGGAGTTGTTTGGACTGTTCAAAGTGAGAAGCTTGGGCAATATTGGGCCCACTAAATCCACAAGATCCCTTCTCAAAAACAGCTGCACACTTTTCTTCCTGAGAACTGATATAATTTAGTTTCACTCCTATTATTTATTACAGGATGCACATGTAAACCTTCTGTTATATAAGGGAACTCAATTAAAAAAACTTAATTTTGTTACGTAAGGAAAAAATTACTGGTGAGGGAGAGCTCACAGAGAACCAGCAAGGCAAAGTGAGTTCATGGATCTGCCAGGAAGTTTTTGAGTACATGAAGTAGATTTTTGTGTCTGTTAAATCCTGTTTTAATAGGAAAAATCTGAAGGCACTCTCCCTCCTCTTACAGCTATAGTGTGGTAGGCACCGACCTGTTCCGTGTGCTTGAGGTGTATTCCTAACCCTATTTCCTAACAGAATTCCCTGTTTATAGTGTAGCTGATAGAATAGCGTTAAGTGGGAAGGAAAGCCAAAATTATTACTTTCAGATGTCTGCATTTCCTCAGAGCCATAAAATGGAGTGCACATGAGAATATTCTCACATCTAATGAGCATATTTTGGTTTCACACAGACTGCATAGGCTGAGGGCTCAAAGGCAGCATTTGACAAAGCACCTAAATGCATTTCCTTGCTTCTAGTACCAGGTATTTGCAGTATTTTACAGCTGAAATCATCTCCATTTTTAACTTTTTCATTTCATAAGGTAAAAATGTCAGGACATAATAAAAGGAAGTTGTTTTGGGGAAGTTCTGTTTTGTTCTGGCTGCATACTGATCCCATTTATTATGTCCTAGTTTCATAGAATTCCTTGAAGCTTTTCTGAAATTTTATTTGCACTTCAACTCAGAGTATTTTTCTTCTTTTAGAAGTATATAATAATGCCAACTTTATATCTGTATCAGTACATACTTCATGAAATTATTGAGCAGCCTTGTTATTATGAACTTGAAATAAATCCTCTGCTGTGTCTGTCTCTGTGTAGGGACATGTGGGCCAATAATTAATGAAAACAAAACTGCTACTGACAGGTGGGCTTCGAGAAGCAATCTTGGCAATAAATATAAACTTCAGTAGATACCTCAGCACTGATTCATAAAGTCTTTGCGAGTAGCAAAAAACATTTGCATGAGCCCAAGAGGATCTTTACACCTTGGCATTGGCAGGTTGGAAAACCTATTTACATATGACATTTATTTGAAGATTGAGAAAGCTGAGAAAGATGAAATATTCTGTTGGATTTAGTTTGTTTTCTGTTTGTTGATTCGATTTCCTGTAGTACATTGTTTAAGACCAGAGGGAGGAAGGTTAAAGGATTTTTCACATTAATTTTTTCACCATGTTCTCCTTCTTAAAAAGGTGCTGCAGCTGCCATTTAGAGTTATATATTTCTACTGAATTACCTTACTGTGTAATGACCAGAGCCTGGGGTTTTTTTCTCTTCTTCCTCCAGTACGATTTTGCAAGTGAATTACTTTGAAAGCTGAAAATTATATTGGTTTCTTTGCTTCAAGAACTTGAATTTATGGTCATTGGGGTTAAAAAAAAATAAAAATCTTATGACAAGTTTTTCATCTGAGTACATTTTCAAAGTACTTAATGAGTCAATGACCTATTTTTAATTCACAAATTATATTTACACATCAAATTTACAGCATAGGGCTCTTGGGTAGAAAATATTGAAACAGTTATACCATCAGTGATACTCTTCTGATTTTGTTCATCAATGCTTTTCAGAATGCCTGACAATAACAAGATTTTTAGTTCATTTGTATTCCTAAGAGAGGTACAGTGTGGCTGGATCATGCTTTGCCCTTCATAGCAATTTCTGCACTGAAATTTAAAGCAGTTGAATTAGTTTAATTCAAGTAGAATTCTCAGTGGGCAGTTCAGCTGAAAACTGAAACTGGAATTTCAAAGCGTGGCCATTCCTATGACTTTACAAAAATCCACCCCGAGCTGGGAAAGCATCAGCTGAGCTCTGAGTTTGTGCCTGCACTGTAATTTATGCCAATGGAAGGTCTGCATTAGCATCAGTGAGCTACTGCTGAGTGCTAAGGTCAGCTGTGCATTTCATACTTCAGCTGCAGAGGCAGAATTTTATTACTTTTCGCAGTCATGGTGCAGTGGAAAAGGTGCTTTATGATGCCACAGACAATTAATTGAGGTACATTACCTAGAAACTAAAAAGGTCACACGTGGAACATAATTGACACCTCATAACCCCTATTAATGATTACAGAAATGCAAATTAGTGCTTTTCAGCTTCCAACAAGTAGCATAATTCTTCTCTAGCTTTGAATTATGTTTCCATTTGCTTACAATCTTTACTCTTTAAAATGTTTAATTTACCTTTCCTTTTAAATAACCTCGGTCTACATGAAAAGTTATACTCTATATAAATTATATTATTCAGAAGAAGTCTATTAAGCTGCAATTATTTTTCTGTGTAATAGGCATAGAGAGAAAGAACTGATACAAATCACACATGTAATGCTTCAGCAACTTCCCTTCAAGGCTACACGTGCTAAAACCTTTATGGGATTGCAGAAAAATGCTTTTCCTTCCTTATGAAGACAAACTTGAGAATCTTAGAGAATTTAATGTACTAAGGCATAGACTATAGGTTTATTGAAAGGTGTTTTGTTGTTATTATTGTGTACAAAAGGAGTAAGCCTAGCACAGAGGATGGGGAGTTGATAACTAAGAGTTAACTACTGGATTTGTTCCAGTCTTCGTGTCCAGTTGTATGTGGCCTCTGACATACTCAGATGCTACTGATTTTTCTGCAAATAATGTTACAGTTTATTGGTACTTTCTGGTGATTGTGTTAAAACATCACAGTATGACATCAAGATGTGACATCACTGAACTGTGAGATTTCCTTTCCTCCCTGGCTGTAACATTTTTAGTGTTTACCAAGACCAAAGAAACATTCAGTAGAGCATGAAAATTCTTTAAAAGATAATTTTAACTACTTTAAAAAACCTTTTTTTTTTGGTGTAGCTGTACCTGAAATTTAAATCCTCTGTTGCCTCTGAAATAAAGCATGAGAGTTCAGTGCTTTGCACACACTTGGTGAGAGCTCATTGCACCAGGTCTGCAGCTGCTGAGAGCCACACTCAGCCTGAATAACCAACAGTGCTGAGCCAATCCCCACTGGTGGTGGTAAAAATAATCTCCAGTGGTTTCTGACCTTTCCAAATCTTACCTTGAAGAAGAATTTTGGAACAAGACCAGACCCCTGATTTATCTGTTTTTTTCCCAGATGACTGGTAGGTTGATTGATAAAGTCATTTGATGGAAGGGTTTCTTCTAAGGATGTCTAAAACTCAGGGTCATGCTGGAAACAATTTATTGGTTAGAGTTTTAAAAATTGCACATTTATTAAATGGTGCAAAACCTTCATCTCAGTTGTTGATAAATAGTGCAGAACCACCATGGCTCATTCCCCATTTGATACATTGTGTTGCTTCTCCTCCTTATTTAGAAATCATGAAAACTTCTCCTTTGTCCCTTTTTTTTTCTTTAAGACCACAAAAAGTGGTGTATTACATTCGTCCTTACTACACAATGCAGGAGCATGGTGGTGATGAAGTCAGCTAAAGAATTTCCCTAAAATTTGAGGATTTGGAAGCCCTGCAGCCCTACTGTCTTGTGGCACTAATATTTATTCTTTTCTCTTCCCAAAAGGAAACGCTAATGAAGTCCAATGGCCATTCCAGCCTTAAACCTGAATTAAAATAAATAAATACAGTGCTTGTGTCATAGAAATACTTTTCCTATTAGCAGGCAACTAAAAATTAATTTCATTTAGTGAACGGTGTGGATGACAGTTGGAATTGAAACAGTTATATCATCAAATTGTCAGTCCAAATAAATTAAAAAGCATTAGAAAAAAACACCTTTTCTTAAAAACGTTAGGCATTTCAGTCTCCTAATCAGCATATTGAGTTTTAATGTTACTGTTAGCTTTTGGAGTAAACAGTCAAAACTTCCATCCGCCAAAGAAAGGAACAGGATTCCTCTGCAAAATTACCACACGCAGACAGTACTTCCCTTTTGTAAGAGTTGCATGCTTTTTTTTTCCCCATAATATAATTTTCAGTTAAATCTGTTACCACTGAGAACACATAACAAGCTTTTAAACTTTACAAATACCATAAAAATAATGGATATCTACTCAGAGAGACACCACATCTTTCTTTCTTTCAAAATGCTGCCTCAGCCCTATTATGAGTTTTCTATCCAATGCAAACATTAATTTCTCTGGGGTTGAAAGGCAGTTTTTTTCCTTTCCCTTCCTTTGAGCTATCAGCCAAACAGTCTGCTGTTTGGGGTATTTTTTTTTTAAGTCAGAATTAAATTAGTGATATTGTAACTCAATACCATATATAAAAATTGATTTGCTTTGTAAAAATAGCTTGGAGTGCCATTACAGCTGTACTGGCTAGACTGGGTGACTTTCTGAGCTATCACCTGTGGCAGACTAAAAAAAAAAAAAAAAAAGTCTGAAATTCAAGAGCATTGTCTCAAATGCTACTGGGCAGGGGGGACATGCAGGAGGCTCAGGGTGTAAGGGTTTTACAGATATAATGTGGAATACCACCCTTTGGTCTATGATCCTCCTCAAATAATTTGTTTGCTTGTTTGTTCTTGTTTGATCCTGTTTGGTTCTTCATAGTGGGAGCCTGAGTTTCAGTTTTCTCTTCCTCTTATCCTCTCATATCTCATCTGGGAGAAGGAAATTGATTGACACCCCACGTGCCCACAAAGTTCCTTCAGCTCCCTCTCTTTCATGGGTTGTGCTCTGAAAGACAGAGAAATAAATTATATCATTCCTTATTTAACCCTCCAGTGATGTCAACACATTAGAATAGGTGTGTGCTTCATTTTAAAATGAAGTTATTGTTTTATGAAGTGGTCTGGACTTCTCATAGGCCATGAAATGCAGAAAATAAGATGTTTGTTGTAAGGGTAAGGCATGGTCTGATGTATTTGGTAGAAATTTGTTCTTCCATGAATTAATTGTACAGCTTGAACTCAGTTTATTTAACAGTTTATCACAGAATACCAAATGAGCGTTTAACAGTGGAGAAAAGAAACTTTTAATACACTGCACAGAAATTATATTCTGATTTGCAGATCACTTTTAAATTCTTTTAGTGTCTCCTCATGTCCTGATCCTGTCAATGAAAAAGTATAAAAAAATGCTTTTAGCTGAAAAATATTTTTTTCATGCTCAAATCAAGAGCTTGTTGCTTGCATATCCAAGCCCATTCTACAAAATTCTGCTTAAACACTTGCAAAGGTCTGCTCTCAAATGAGAATTTGAGAATAAAACATGTAGCTCTGCATTTTAAATAACAATGAGTTATGTAAATAAATTCGGGGACTATAAACCATAAACTATAAACCAAGATAATGAGAATTATCAAATCAGTTTCCAAACAATATTCCTGAAACAACTTTAGCAAAAGTTTATTTTCATCTGTAGCTACAGTACTTTTATGAGAAGATGCCAACAATATAGTGGAGCTTGCATTATATTTGTGTCTGGAGGGCTGAATAAACTCCACAGTCATAAGAGAATTGTGTTTTATTAAGTAAATTAGTGAAGAAAAATAAATAAATAAAAGTAAGCAAAAGAGGCTTGACCATGAAAAAAAAAAAAAGAAATACAAGGAGGTACCAAAAAAACAAACCACCACCAACCCAAAAAAAATGAGAAGTTCACTGAGGTTGATGGTTAAAATTTAGGAAAATTACATTACATTTTAGATTTTGTTGGCTTTTAACCTTTTTTAAAGGCCCTTCAATTCTCTAGTGCTAAAGGAAATAAAAACCTCTTTGCATTTGATCACCATGAATTTTAACTCTGTTTCGGTGTCTGCACACTAGATAATTGAAATGTGAATTTATATACAATTTTCATCTCTAAGTTACTAAGTATAGAGTGAATAAAATGTTGCTTTCTGATCTGACAATTATGGTGTTGTAAGGAAGAAAACAGGTAAGACATCTGTAATAAATGATCTTGTGTACACTTAGAGCTTCATTGCTCCTGCTTTGCTTCATGGCTCTTTTTACTTCTTGTAGTAAACCATCAAATGAGTTTTTTATATTCTATTTTATTATATTTTAAGGATCAAATTATTTTTAACAGGTTCTTCAGAGGAACTACTTTTTGGGTTGGTTTTGTTTGTGTTTTTTTCCCCTACTCTGTAGTGCCTCTTTTAGCTTTTGTCCTCTCCAATTTTTCCCAGTTTTGCAGGACATTGTTAATGAAGTGTGTACAATGCTGCTCAGGAAGAACATGCCATAGTGATTTTTTCTTTATTCTTGTAGCATGTTTGATTCCATCTAGCAGCTGCAGGCCCCTTTTCCCACAAAGGAATCTGATTACTGAGTGTGATTAAAATGAATTTTTCTTTATATGGCACACTGTTTTCCCCAACTGAATCAGACAAGCACATGTTTTTCTGAGCATCGTGCAATACTTAAGGTTGTAAAGACACAATCATCACAAGACTTTTTATTTACTATTGTTCAGCACAAACACTGTAGAGAGAAAGAAACTAATGAGGTCTTTGATAATCAATTCTTATCAGAGATGCCTTGGGCAGAATGGGGTTTTTCAATTACCATCAGTTGTTCAGTAGCTGTACATAGGCTTTTATTTTTTCATCTAGAAGTGCTGATTTTATCTTTATTTTGAGAAAGATTAGCTTACATCTGAATGCTTGAAATTAAAACTGTTCCCACTTGGAGTGGTTTCATGACAATTGGCATTATTTTCTCTTGCCTGATCTTACGTGTGAGCACTGTCAGACAAACCCTGAGCTTCAGGAGGAGAATCTCAAAGGCAGGAAAGCCTTTGGCACGTAGAGGTTTGGAGGATTTGAGAGCAGGATGTTTGTTTTTGAGGAGGCTGTGAGAATAGAAGGTAGGTAATGCACAGAGGAGCCTCTAGGGAAGTGATATTTCCAAGCTTTTTGGAAGAAAGCTCCTGTTTAGTGAGGAGAGGGAGGGAGGGAAAGAGCCACTGAGACTTGTTATGTAAACAGCTGCATCCAAATATTAGCTCTGGCTTTTAAAAGGAAGCAGTTGGACACGGAGGAGTTTGGGATGCTGAGGCAATGAATCCATTTGGGTTTTTGTCTCTCTTTCCATCTCTGCTGCTGGTGTCACACAAATAAAGAGGTTTCCTTACACAGTTTCTTTTGCCCCATCATTGTAATTATTGAGGAAATGCCTTTGGTGCGAAGTAACAAAAGCAAACAAAAGCAAACTTTGCCATGTAATAATGGTGGTTCACAACAGGTTATTAACACATTTGTGGTGGTTTAACTTCTCTACTGAGCATAGTCAAATGTCTCTGAGATCAGAATTGTCTTGAGCTGACAGAAATCAGGAATAGTTAGTCCGTTGATTAAAGTATAGCAGAGGAAAGCGTCAAGTGTTCCAACACTTAATTCCCTAACATTTTTTAAATTTCTGTTTTTTATTTAGAGTTGTCTTACAAGCAGTATGAAGCTGATTGTAAAATGGTCTCTATTTTGAGTAATAAATAATTCATAAACTGTCCTTTTTAATGTTTTGCTTCAGAACCTCTTTCTGAGTTCTGGAAGTAGCATCACTGAATTGTCCACTAATTTGAGGTGACAGGGAGAAATACATATAAAAGTAAGTTGCAGCTCTGTGTTTATGGAGAGGTGAGGTGAAATGAGACTGCTGAATCCTGGAAATGTTGCATCCATTATCTGGGAGCAGTCCCTGTTCCCTGCTGCAGAGGAAGGATGAGGCCCTGTTTTATCCCTGATAAAAAGTGACTGTACGAAATTTCATTATCTTCCCGTAAAGCACACTGTATTCACCTCTGGCTCTGTTTTGTGACTATCCTAGTATGGAAAATGGGGAAACAGGGCAAAAACCATTTTATATTTCATTTATAGTTTTAACACCTATGGATGTGTCATGTACATTTTCTAAAGAGCAGAGCTGGGCAGTTTTACCCCACACCAGGAACTGCAGCTTGAAAATGTCAGGATGAAGCCAGGGTGAGCTGTGCTGTGAGCTACCTGTCTCATTGATGGGCTAACGGGCCAAAATAGACCCTTCTCTTCATCCACCTGCCCACATCATTGGCTTCTCATCCCGAGCCTCTGTAGCCAAAGAAATGGGTTCCATGATTCTAGCTCAGCGAAATCAAACACGGACAACTTTAGATTTCCCATGTGCCAAAACCCAAGACAGGCACCAGGGCAGTGAAAGCAGCTGGTGCTTTGGGAATATTTGCAAAAGGGGCTTTGCTTTAACTCGGTGACTTTGATTCCAGATTTTCCTGAGGAGCTCAGCAGTGTCTGTATGTGCATGTGGGGAGTGTGTCTGTTCCACTAAGAAATGGAGGAGCTCTTGAGAGTATTAAAGATTGGATTTATATTTCAAGGATAAATATTACTACAAGGTAGCCTCGTGTTCTCTTAGACAGAAACAGGATTCTCCAAAAATTGTCATGTAGCACCATCTTCTGAGCAGAGCTTGAATGGCAAACTGAGCCTGAGCTGAGCTCGAGTCTCGCTCAAACCCTCAGTGCTCAAGACTTTGCAAGGACTGGGGGATGAGAAAACTTTTATCCAACTCACTGAGGAAGAGGACTCATTATTAAGAAATGGGTCTAAGAGTGTCATGTCTGCCCTGAGTGAAAAATTCATGGGCAAACATCTAGCATCTCTAAGGAAATTCACACTGAAATATCCTAAGTGGAAAAAGCAGTATGTGTGACCCTGTCAGGGTAAAGGTCTCGTGTTACTGCTGGATTGAATAAATCCTTACCAAATTCCTACAATCTTTGAATGTATGCTCCAATGTCCAGTACAATTTGTACAATTGAAGACACCCAGTACTGATCAATTGAGATTGTGGTTTAGTGCAACTGTGCAAGAGATTAGAAATTCTATCTATTAGATATTCTATCAGGGAAATAGTTTATTTTTATTGTGACAGCTGCAAATAGCTCTAATGCTACGTTCCTCCAAATATCACTGCTAAACTTATGTGAGGGACTTTGCTGGACTTATACTCTTGGCCTAAAAATCTCCTACTAGACAGAGACATGGTTAAACTGCATCTTCTGCCTTTCCCAGAACTGATTTTGTGGGTAAGTGGTATCCCTGCTCCCCATACATTACATTTACATAAAGTATCATTGCTGCTGCAGCTCATCTAGAGATTATCACCCAAACTTTCAAATCCTCTTGCTTTCTTTCCTTCCACCTTCCTGTTAAGAGCCCAATTTCCTTTTGTGGAGTGCTGGTTTCCTTTCACATGGTTTTTCACTGCTGTGCAAATAATGTGGAAAAACCAAAACAAAACCCTTAAAGTTCAGCATTTAAACCACCATACCCTTCCCATCCTTTCTCTTTTCCCCACACCTGTATTTATCTTGGTGTTGTTTCTGTAACAGGTTGGAGCCTTAAACTTAAAATTGAAGAAGTGCACTTGTTACTGCAGTCTTGCCATAGAAATGAGACCATCTCATCTCAAAGCACACACACGCAAATATTCACATCCTCTGTCTGATATTGTGGTTCATGCTAGGAAGAGCTACTGAATTTATTAAACTGATAAATTTAGCTTCCTGCAAGCTAAACGCACAACATTTTTTCTGCCTTGTGTTATTCTTTACATAAGCAAACCTCATGACACGATTTCTTTAGAGAGCTGTAAAGAAATACAGGAAGCCTTCAAATACTCCTTTTGAGCCTTTATTATATTACACAAATGGTAGTGTGTATTTCAAGAGATATTTAAGGTGATTGCTTATATCTGTTTTCCCTAAGTGTTTCATGTCTTGTTTACTGCTAGAGGATTTAATAAAATTTGCAAGCTGAGGAGGGGACAAAGGCAGGGGAGTTCTGATTCATCTCTCAAAGATCCTGTATTTGGATTAAGGTACTATAAATTGAACAGATTTTTGGAGATGGGTTTATATTTATTGGCTCAGGTGCCACAGCTCTTTTCTTTCACTTGAAGCTTCTGCCTTCTTTTCCCCAAGAAAACTTCAAATTCCCTGCAAAGGCTCAGTGGGTCAGGCCCACTGGCATTGTCAGTGTGTCAGACTCTGTCCTGCTGTGCTTCTTGCACACGTTGGCATCAGTTGCACATTGTTTGTATCATTTTTATGTTGCAGTTTTAAAAATACCGGTGCTTTCCAAACAAATAAAGTAAAAAATGTAAAATATGAGGCTGTACAGGAAGCAGTGATATGCTGTTTTAGGAGAAAAGCATGATTTGGAGCCTGAGTGAGAAGCAGCAATGATCCTCTCCCTGCACAAATCTTTATTCATATAAAAGATTGCACGTGGCTGTTGCAGGACCAAAGCAGGATGCCAAAGAATAGGGGGAGAAATGTTAGAATTTTTATTATTAATGTTTAAAAAATAGCATTTCCTTCTAGAAGATGCTCTGGGAAGGGGGTCAGATGGCTTCCCTATGGGACAGGGAGAGAGGAACAGCATCCACCTCCCTGCTGGGAAACTAAAATCTTTCCTTCTTCTGATGTAACTTTTGGAACCCACAAGCTGGTTTAGGGTTCATTCCCCATTTGCTTGGCAGGGGGGGAGTTTTGCATATTTTGTTCTTTCCAAGTACAAAAATGAGATTGATGCTTCTGTGTCTTCTGGTTTGAAAAAGATGTAAAATAAAAACCACAAAGTTGTTAAAATATAATCCAAATTTTCTTAACAGAGGAAGTAAAGTTTATTTGAATGTAGCATGCCATATATAAACATATTGATTTTTAAAGTTAAAAATGTTCTTCTTTTTATAAATATGCTTAAGAGATTTTTTTTTTTCTTTAGAGGCATTCAATTGGTTTAATGCTATAAATTAGTTTTAAAATAGCATATTGCTGAAATCTGAAACCACAGTATTCTTTCAGGAAAGTTAGCCTACACATTCAGAGATTTTCGTCTCTGTCCTGAATTTTCTCATACTGACAAAACAACAGCTTAACAAACACTGAGGTGGATACTGACCAAATATTGTGCTTTACAGCATAGAATATCTTACATACATTCTTTTTTCTAGAATACACTTTCAGCATTTGAAATTATAAAAAATGAAATTGAAGCAAAACAGTAGAAATTGGCACACAGAAAGAAAATATCATGCATGTGGAACACTATGTGCAGCTTTCAGGTGATTAAGGATGAGATTCTCTATAAGAAGCTAAGCATATCCCCATAAGTGGAAGAATGTTGATTCTTTTCCTGTTTGTTCTGGATTCTTATCATTCCACTAATTCCAGATAGAACATAAACATCTTTATATAAATTGTATTATCTAATGTTACACAGTGGGTGTGGTTTATTCCTTACCATATTTCTACTATACATGAGAGAAAGCTGGTAATCTTCAGCTGAGGTCAAAGATTGTCATATCAATATGATATAAAAATTTCATTTTGTAAGTTATATTCAAGAAATGTAATTACGTGATTGTTTTAAAATTTAATGCATGGTTATTATCCCAAGAATAGTCAGATTAGTTTAACACATACTGACAGATGGTTAGTGGGCAAATAATAACCTGGCACATTGAGCAGCATTAAAATATCACATATCTATGCACTGAAAATGATTGCAAATTATATTTGCATTATGTTTTGACAAAAGAGATTTCTTTCTGCTGTCACACAGTAGCATAAAGGTACCTTAACCCTACTATGATTTAACTTGCATTATTCAATTCAATACGCTGCTAAAAATGGATATTCTGTCACTGTTCTATCAGTGCTGGATAGTAAATAACAAATTATCTTCTTTCGGGTTTGATTTTAAAGTTAATTTAGGAGTTGAATTTCTGAATATAGAAATTAAATTGCTTCTGCAGAGAATGTTCTGTTGGCAGTAATATTTAAGAGCAAATACTTCTTTTTGTGCAGTTCCCTGTTGGAGGTGTTTCACAGCCATTTTCACTTACTTAAAATATAAAAGTTTTTTTAAGAAACTTTCGCATTCCTGACAACATAGAAAGGAAAAAAGTTTTCTAAATCTTATACACATCTCTCACTGCTGCATTTTATAAATAATAGATGCACTTCCGTAACAAACCTGAGCCATTCAAACATTGAAACCATTTTAGTGGAATTTACATATTAGGCATAATAAAATGATTCCCTTCTGCAAACTTCTGATTTTTGTAATTTCAGAAAGACACTTCTGTGCTGTAATACTGTGATGGATCAGGGATAAATATAGTCTGTAATGGAGGGCTGCTGAGGAGTGTGCAGTCTGTACTGCTCCTGGAAATGTTTCTTGTCTTCTGAGACCCCACTCCATTCAGTTTCATGATAATTTACAGTTCTCAGGGCAACTTCACAACAACAACACATGCTCCAGCCCTGCCAATGTTGACAGGAACTTCCTAGAAAGGAAAAGGAAAAAGGAAAAAGAAAAATGAGGAAACATTTTTAGAGGCATCCAATGGATAGGACAAGGAGAAATTACTTTCAGAACAACAGGAAAGCTATTTGTTTATTCAAATGGATGTAAAGCTAAAAAAATTAAGTTTAACTAAGGTATGAAAACACAGTTTGGGCTTTTTGGCAAAATTCTGCAGCCCATGAGTTACAAAGGTGTAGCCTGATGCTATTCCCTTGACATATTCAAAAGGCCTCCACATCCAATGTTCCAAAACCACAGACTGCGTGGATGCAAAAGGATCTTGGCAGTCCAGGTATTTCCTCTTGTTCTCAGTGGGGAGGGCCATAAATATGAAAGTTTGAAGGTGCCTCCAGAAGTGGGTATTGCTGACAAACACATCAGATCTACCAACAGTGAATTTAAGCACTTCAAACCCAAAGTGATTTGTGCAATCTGCTTTGCTTGCCCATGCATTTCCTCCTCCCCTCAGCTTGAAAAGTTTCGCATGGTTGTTTTACAGGAGAGGAAACTGATGTTTTACCCAAGCCCCCCTACAGTATTGCTGCATCCCGACATTCCATTTTTCACCAGAACAGCGATAATTCAGCAGTTATTTGGACAGAATTATTCTTAGCTGCAGGAGAAGCCCCCTCTCATCCCTGAGGCATTGTTTGTGTCCCCATTACCTCTGTCCACTCGTTGTTCTGAGCATCATAGGACTCCACGGTGTCCAGGTAGGAGTGGCCATCGTAGCCCCCCACTGCATAGAGCCTGTCCCCCAGGGGACAGATCCCAACCGCGTCCCGGGGCACGCTCAGAGGGGCCACAGTGGTCCAAGCATCTGTTTTGGGGTCGTACCTGGGAAGTGTGGTGATCAAAATCATCAGAAAAAAATGCATGGTGGAGACACATTTCAAGTTTAATTGCTGATATTTGTTTGTTTTCTGCTGTGATGCTGTTTGGTTTACACCAGGAACGGGTAGAACTGGGATGTGATTCAGTTTTTGATTTAGCCACTAGAGGGGTCTTCAAGCACACGGAAAACGCCCCTGATTTCACTTTTTCTTTACGGTTTCTCCATTCCAATGACATTAAGACATCAATACATTTTAAACACAAATGGGGCCTGAGGGAAGGACACCCTGCCCACCAGTTGACTCAGAAAGTTAATTTCAATGTATTCTTACTTTCTTCCTCCATAAAGCTTTTGATTTTCTGTTTATTGTCAGAATTAATGTTTTCAGAGACGTTTACAATAAAAGAAATTAAATATTTTGTGTAGTAGGTCTACATTTCTCACATGAAATTCGTGGCAGCATCTTACATTTATATTGATTTTACTTCCAATCTATTGTAATATAAATTACAGTGAATTCCACGTAGTTCCTCCTTTGCCCCATCTAACTGAGAACAGAATTTGGACATTGTTATTCACAGCAGGGTTTTAAACAAACCCGCTCAGTTTTCCTTTCTTTTCCCCAAATGACAAGGCTTTGTGATATTTTTTATATTTTTACAACTTTTATCAGTATCAGTCAAATTGTTGGAAGAACAACTGAAGACTATTTCATTCCTACATGGAATGGTTGTACATGGCATAAGCAGTCTAAAACTGAGTTCTGACACTCAAGAAATAGAAAGGTCACATCTTGAATTTTTCTTAGTACTTCAGTTGCTTTTACCTGGCTATTGGTAGCTCAGGGAGAAGGGAAGACTTTGCTGCTGAGGTTTAATTCTTTTGTTATCACAAAATTATTGAAAATCAGTTATTCCTGCTCAAAATATAATTTTAAAAAGGTGGAATACATTTTACAAACAAAACATTCCAACCATGAGGAGAATTTATCGTGTAATCCCTTCCAGGAATGTAAACAGAGAAGGGGAAAACAAAGCAAAATAATTTCTTACCTCTCCACACAGTCAGAGAGGCGGGAGCAGTGGTTGGAAGCAGGAGCATCATGACCTCCCACGGCGTACAAAAACCCATTGTAGGTGGCCACACCAACACCACCTCTCCTCTTGGACATGGAGGCACATAAACTCCACTTGTTTGTGTGAGGATCAAAACACTCCATGGATTTCAGGCAGGAGCTCCCATCTCGCCCACCGACTGCATACAGCCTGGGATAACAACAGGCAAGCTATTTCAGTCTTTATCCTCCCACTAACAGGAGTTTTATCTGGCTGACTTCATTCACCTTAAAATTGTCATTGCGCCCATTATTTGCTTAAAGGCTTTTGTGTGTTAGATGAAGTTATATTCTTCACTCACAGAGGAAATGTTCAAGCAGCCACATATGATAGTTAAGATTAAAAATTCATGTCAGGTTCTCTAAATGTGAGCAAGAGAAAGAGTTGAATTGAAAGATGCTGCATATGTTTGAAATGTATGGTAGTATTCCCTGGGACAGGGTTAGAGAATATTTGACATCTTATCACATTAAAAGGTTTTTCTGTGCAGTTACCTGTAATAACTTGAATAGATAACAACAACATATGTAAAATATATATTACATATATTTCCTTCTGAGTCTGTTTTTAAGAAAATTTGCTGGACAGAAGGTATCACCTTGTGTCATCCTATCTGTTCATCCCAAAGGCACTCAGCAAAAAAATGGATATTTAAACAGCTGATGTCGGGGCAACTTGTAGGAATAAATTGTGGTAATCCCTGTTAAAAACATTGGGGAGACTTTTAGGAATAAATTGTGGTAATCCATGTTAAAAAATATTGGGGGCTGTGGATTTTTGTCAATGAATTTTAGAAAGCCTGAACTTCTTTCTGGTCCCAAGCTAACTTGGATGCTGCTGGACTAGGATGGAAAGTAACAGAAGATGTGTTCAGGTGTTGAGTGAGCTGGTCTTTCTGCTCCTTTTCAGGCCCTTTTTATTGTTTTCTGCCATGAAATTGAATTTATTTAGTGCATCTTATTAGAGACCTAGGGAACACTTGCCCCAAGTAAATCAAGTAAACCAAATCAACTGAATCTTTCTTTAGAATTGCCTGTTTTATCCCAGAGACTTAAAAAGCTTTAAGACTTCTCTGGTGCATCTCTTAACTAAAAGATTCTTCTGTTCACAATTAGAATAATAAAAAAATCCCCAACTCTCTCTCTATAAATGTTTGTTCACTAGATAAAATTGAGTTTGGTTGTGCAGTTTTGTTGTCTGATCCATACAAAACTTGAGGATTTGATTTATTTTCTTTTCACATCATGCCATTGATACATCCTTCTTGTTTACACAGCTTTCACAGGGCAAGGAAACCTCTGTATACACAAAGCGATTGCTTGGGATCCTTTGTTTTCCTTAACATGTCTACAAACACTGTGGTGTTTCCCATTCCCTAAGGAAAAGACCAAATATAGCATTATTGACTGATGTTTTCAATGGACCACTTATTGGTCCAAAAGCATTGCTCCACAGATATGCAAAGTCTTTTATGGTGGGGTTGGACAGGAAAAAATACGGTGAGATTTAGGGAAACAGGAAAAGGAGAAGCATTCTCTTGGTTGGACCACAACAGTAGCACTGAGTGATGGACATTTGATCTCCTGGTATGCCAGAAATTACATCACCAGACTAACAGACGTGATTTAAGCCCTGCTGGAGACAGTTTGTATCAGCAATGATTGAGAGTCGGGATTGGGCTGATTTCCTCTTTGACAAAGTGGTTTCCTGCATGTTGTTGCTGTGGAAGGCACCAACAGGAGTTTGTGGTAGAGTTTCTGCTGAGAACATTTCCTCTGAGGTACAGCAGGGACCTGGAGAGGCATTTCTGCCTCTCTTGGACTTGTGAGCTACGATTTGAATCCTGCCTTGTATGAATGCAAACCCCCAGCTTACATTTACAAATATCTCTTTGCTGACATCTTTGTTGCTGCTCTTTATCCTTCTCTTTCTCGGGAATTTAGAAAGTGGTCAGGGAAGCCAGTGGAAAAGTTTCCAGGCAAATGCAGTTGTCTGAGTATAGTATAGCTGAATATTCCCAGCCCCTATAAACTGCTAAGATTTTCCCACAGGTTTAAAGAAAAAATGTTGACTCAAACCAAATTCTCCATAACCTAAGGCCTTTTACAAGGCTTTGGTAAGATCCACACAGTTGCCTGCTCCCATGTAAAAGTGCTTGAGTGTCTTTAACATCTTAGCAAAATGTTTAAATATATCACTGCTTGGTTTGGTGTATTTAAGCAGGAGATGGAGGGCAGAGCAAATCTGGATAAGATTTATAAGAAGTAGTTTATTCCATACCTAATTAATAAAGTCGTCTTCTTTCCATTAAACACACCATACACCTTCAACATTTTAAAATTGGCTGTGAATTTGTATGACAAAGGAAAGACTTTGTTTCCATTCACATTAAGACTATTTGACACAATGATTTTAAAGTGTGAACATAAACTTGGAATGTTCTTTTTAAAGTAGCTGATTTTATATCCTCGTGTTATATTCTAGGTAAAATTCTGATGTGCACGTAATAACACTGCTATAATTTAAAAGGGCTGAAATGTGTTTAAAACCTGACTGCAGGTATGAAATCAATTTACCACACCCCAGCAGAGGAAAGGCCTTCCTTTCTTATTTCTATGCATTACACCTTCGCTTTGCTTCCTCAAGGTCATTAACAACCGTGAGCCTGAAAATAAAATTTAAGAGGCTGCATTTCCAAGGGAAGAAGCAAATGAAAACCCAGAGAGGGATTTTCCTGTTGCCATACTTGCTGTTGAGTGCTGCGACCCCGACGGTGCTCCTTGGGGTGGACATGCTGGCCACGTAATTCCACTGCCGCGCCTGCGGGTCCCAGCGCTCCACTGTGTTGAGGTAACTCCACCCATCGTGGCCACCAACTGCATACATTGGTCCTTCAAGCATTGCTACTCCTTGAGAGACAGAATTAGGGACAAATTATCTCCTGGTTTCAGTGGCCAGCGGCGTATTCATTCCGTGCATTAATTCCCTGGGTTCAGATAAGCAATTTCAGCTGGTATTAAACGATCTGAAAGCTGCCTTTTCATTTGGAGGAATAAATAAAGATAAACAAGCACTTCACATACAGTATTCTTCTAAATAACCATTATCTTTTGCCAAAAGATTAGAGGAAAGCTGCTTTAGTTCTGATGTTCTCTTCTTGGACTTTTATCTCTTTCATTTCTGGTGACCTTGCTCTGAAACAAATTTGAGCACCTAACAGGGAAAAGATGTTATTCTCCTACAAAAAGGCAAAACTTGAGCCAGGCAATGAAAAATATGCCCAAACCAACAACCTCTCCTGATTCTGAGCCAGCTGAAGCTCTGTAGCGCTGCCAGCAGGAAGCCTGGGTGGGTTGGTATCTCGCTGTCCTTACCAGCTAAAGCACCACAACATTTTAACGCCTTTTGAATAAGAGCTGGCTCCTATCTGCTGTCCTTGAGGCACAGGAGAGCCAACTTGGCTGTCACTGCAAAGCTCTGTGTGGACAAATCCTGGGCCATTGTGCTTCTTCAGAGAAGGGCTTTGGTGCCTTCCCTCTGGGAGCTGCTGCTGCTCTTTGCTCCCTTTGTTAGGTGAGGCAAAAATGTTTCAATCCAGCTGCTTAAAAGTTTTCTAAATCTGTCTTTCAGGCCTAAATATATGTGGCCTGATTTCTTCAAAAGCATCAGCTCTCCACTGAATCTCCCTAAAGGAGATTTATAGGGACTGTAAGTGTGAGGCAAACCAGGCACAGATTGAAGCCAAACTTTGGGCTCTCAAATTTATGGCTGTGACCTACCTGTTGGGGAGAATTATGCCCCTGCAGTCAGGAATGATAAAGATTGAAATGACAATTATTTCATCTGTTTAGTCCTCTTCCCCTTTGCCACCTACTAGTACTTGGTTCCATCAATTTTGTGCTCTAACTGGTAAGAACCACGTTTCTCTACCAAGCAGTGGAGAAGGTGACATAGGCCACAATGGTTTGCCAGATAATTCTGGCTCAATCTTCCTCTATTATGCATTAAAAAAAAATATATTCCATGTCATTTGAACTTTCTGATGGTTTCAAACAATACTTGTTTCTGTAACTTAAGAGAAGCCAGCTTGTTTCATAAGGTCTGGGATATATAAATTGTTCAGAAATCATCACATTCCCTCCATTACAGTCTATCAATCTGTAAACTTACCCTTATTTTTTATAGTTCTGGAAAGAAATTTTAGATTTCATATTCAAATTATTCCTTCAGTGTGAATAATATTAAGGATTATTTTGCAGTAAAAAACCATAGATACATAGCCTCAACAGAGCTATGTAAAACTTCTTGTAATTGCAACATTAGAACTGGTGAAGTTGTACTTATTTTCATAAAGAGGGGGTCACTCTGACTCTGTCAGAGGGGTTTTTTTCTTTTTTTTTTTTTGTTCATTTGCCTTTTTCATACTACTACATTTTTAATGCTCCTAGTAAAGAACTGTTATTCCTATTCCCATACCTTTGCCTGACAACCCCTTAATTTCAAAATTATAATAATTCAGAGGGAGAGGATATACTTTCTCCATTCCAAGGGAATCTTTGGCTTTTCCCTGGCAGACACCTGTCTTTCCAAGTTAAGACAAAACCCCATCTGTGTGTGCTGGAAGCGTTTGCAGAGGCAAAGCCCATCTTACCCAGGCCATGCCTGTGTGTTGACATTGGGGGCATCACAGTCCAAGCCTTGGTGACTGGGTTGAAGCACTCGACAATGTTGGAGGTTTTGAGCCCATCCCTGCCCCCCACAATGTAGAGCTTGTTGTCAATCACTGCAACCCCAAACTGCAGCCGCCGGCCGTTCATGGTCCCAATTTGGATCCAGCTGTTGGTCCTGAGGTCGTATTTCTCAATAGTGGTGGTGCCTGTGAAAAACAGAGACAGTCATGGAGGGAGAAGTACCCAGCAGCCAGCTCAAAACAGCTCAAAATGCTGAAGTTTTGTGTGTGAGATTTTGTTGTGAACCTCAGTTCTCCTGTGAAAACCTCATTCTTCAGTTCTCTGTAGTGAGAAAGCTGCATTAATTGCATATGTGAGTACATGAGAATATACTGGTGGCAAGAAATGGAGAATCAAGTTGAGGCAATTTTTGTAGCACTGCAAATTTTGGAGATAAGTTAAATCTGCTACTTAAATGCCATGAGAGCAGGGGGTTTGTGGGGTTTGTTCCGGGGTTTGTTTGTATTCCTTATGAATAGTCCTTCACAACAATCTGCTCCTTAACCGTGTTTGTGCCTAAAGCATTAGTGATATTAAAGGCAGAATCCATTAACCTGTCTGAGGAATATCCTGTGGATATTTTCCCTTTTAAGATGGAGTCAGTAGACAGGGCTGTCTGTGAGTGCACATCTGGTTCCCACAGGTATCTTCCCTGAGGCTTACCTGTGCAGCAGCCCTGCAGGAGCTGCTTGGCTGCCGTATCACATCAGCCACATTTCCCATTTTTTCCAGGTCACTGGAGCTCCAGTAAGATTTTTACTGAAACTCTTCATAAGGCACGAGCTCTCTTCCATTCAGCACTGACACTTCTCCACGCACTGGCTCCCATCATCACTCAGGAGCCATAATTGCTCCTCTGAGAGCTGCTAAGCACAGCAAGGGCATGGCTCAGTAAGAGCCAAGGCAGAATTGCCAGGGCACCCTGGAGCTCAAATCCAGCTCAGGCAAAGGCAGCCAGATGAGGAAAACAGAGCCGATTTCATGTTCCTTGACTGGGATTTGAGACCAGACAAGTGGTGTTTTGAAGATAACAACAGGCAGTTTGGGGCTAAGAAATTATTTTTACAACAGGAAAACAACCATGCAATAAAGCAGAAAAGAAAGATAGGATTTGGTTTAGAGATCTGTTAGGGATCACCTGATGTTCTCCAGAAATTCAGTGAAGAAAGAGTTTATCTCATGCTATCTTTTCTTTTATCTATATGTTTTTCCACATGCATAGGTAGGGAAAGAAACTACCAGCTCCATCTGCAATAAAAGACTGAAACTGTGTTTTCTCCCCTTTATCCAGAGTAGCTGGGTTTCTTTGCCTGTTCTTTCCATCTTGTTATTCTGTTTGCTGCTCTTTGCTTTGATTCTTTCTCATTTATTCTATGCTAATACATGAGTGCCCCAAAGTTCTGCACTTCAAAGGAAATCTCTCACACTAACTAAAACACAGGGAAAATGCAGTCAGATTTAAGTGTGTTCAGACATACCCTGTGGGCTGTAATTTTTACATAGCATGGAAGATTTGAAAGTCACAAAACTTAACATGGTTTAGGCACATTCCCATTTTTCAAAGTTCCAACCCAAAAGTACCTCTTTGATCTTCTTTTGATCACTGGAATTTGAGATTTGTCTTCATTCTCCACCTGAGATAAGCACAAAGGCAAACCTGGCGTTGCCTGAGACACCAAGCCTGATGTGTGCCTTTATCACAGGCAGAGGTGGGAGTTACTCCCTTCTCAGAGCTGTTCCTCCAGTGCATCCTGGTCTCTTTCTGCTGTTTCTTGATCTCCCAGTCCAGCCCAGGCTCCAAATCTGAGTCATCTGAGCTGTGGAGGACAGCAGGGAGGAGCGGAAGTGCTGTTCTTCTTACCCATCAAAAGGGAAAAGTTCAAGCACTTGGCTTCTCTCCAAGGTGAGAAGTAAGAGAGGCACCAACAGGAAGTGCAGATGTTGACTGAAATAGCCCTTTCTTTGCATAACCTTTACTAGGAAAAAGTGATTGGAAAATTGTATTCTTATTTTATTCTTTAGCTTAAAGATTACCTGGTTGTCTGATATATTTCATAAAGTCTCAGTATCGCTAATGAATCTACTTAATTGCAACAGATTAACTCCAATTTGCTAAATTGTCCTAGGAATGAGTGTTTTCATGTTGTGCTGGCTATGAATGTGTGTTCTGCACTTGCTTTGATTGCACAGAGATAGGGAGGTAGCTCTGCAAGGTCTCTCATATGGTTGAAAAATCAGTCGTCAGCAGCTTTTTGTAAACCATGAAATGGATTATCTTCTTTGTGATTCTATTAAAAGTGAACTCACACAGCTAAAAGTAATTCTGTGCAGCAAGTCGCTAGACTTTAAACTAATTAGAGTTCTCTGGCTCCAAGCTGTGGGTTTGAAGTTGAGGTTCCTGGAGAAAATGATTTAATATTCTGCCTCCTAAATAGAATAGTGCAATGCTTAAAGCTGTAACCTGATTGCAATTGTGAAAATCAAATAATAGAAACTGGAATATGTTTCTAATAATTAACTTACGACTACAAAACTGAAAAAACCACCTGTGTATGAAGTCCTCAAAAAAAGCTTCGTTTATGAAAAATACAAATCTTTCCACTGGAAATGTTATAGTAAGGATTTATAAGCATTAGGTAAGAGTTCTCTGCAGGTCAGTGATGCTTTTTGGTTTTATTCTTCTGCTTCTTTGAAATCTTAGCTTTCTTACTTCGTCAGAATATAGACCATAATGTTCAATATTAAACAAATCTTGAAACATTTAAAATATTTGCTTTTTCTTCTGATCTGTAAATTCAGCTATTTTTCACAAAAAATTCATAGTAAGTTTAATTTGAAAAATCACCAGATGAATAACACTTCTTTAGTCTGCACCTAAATATAAGCATATTGTTTAAAAATATGTTTAAATATAAGTATATTGTTTAAAAAGATGATTCTTGCATGAAGAAAGAACTTCTGACACACAGGATTCTGTTCTGTGATTTGTTTTTTCTTCTTTTTTTACCTCTAAATTGATATTTTCCCATAGAAAATATTTAAACAAATGTCATATATTCCATGGGTGTCTGGAATACAATTAATTAATCCAATCAAATGAACTTGTGGGCTTACCTTTAGTTGCATCCATGCCTCCCACAGCATAAAGGGCACCCACTGTGGATTTTCTGGGCTTGGTTCGAGGGCTCTGCATCATGGAGCGTCTCTCTGGCAGCAGGTGGTACTTCATGGCCTCCATGAGAAGTTTCTGACACTCAAGGTCGTCTGCAAACATTGGGCTGTTTTCTAGATCAGCCAGCAGCTAAGAAATGGGAAAAAAAATCTTGATATATAAGAAAATCATTAAAATTGCATGTACTTGAATAATTAAAGTGTTTGTAGTTACAAACACTCATTTTAAGATCACCACTCATTTGTGCTGTGCTGGGAAATGTGCTTTAATGCAAGCAAAACTATTTAAAGGTGGAGGGAAAAACTCTATGAGTGTGGTGGTTTTGATTAATTTTTTCCTACCTCTTTCTTTTAACTTTTAAAAAAGGTTAAAATCAGTAATTTGTAGTACTGCACCCTCTATACAAAACTCCGTATGCAAGTAAATAAATCTACCAGAGAGCACTGGACACCTCTGTGAATATTAGAAGATATTAAATGTATTTCAAATGTAATTGTAATTAAATGTAATTGAAATGTATTTCAAAGGTGTATAGTACTTTTATACATTATTCAAGGTAGAATATTTGCAACTTCAGTCACATAGATTCATAAAGCATCCTGACTGACAGTCTTGATATCCTATATCCATTTCTGAGGACATATAAAATTCCTCTATGACACAGACAAAGCAGCATCACCTTTCTATGAAACAGGATGTACAGCTCTGGAACATGATGGATGAGCTGTTTCTTTCAGAATTAAGGGGCAAGTAATGTCAGTGCTCAGAATTGTCAGCAATAATTTAGGCCCTTTTATATTTGTCTACTTTTTATGGCAGTAAAGAAAGAAGCATTGTGATTTATCTATCCTGCAGTTTGGCAAACCTAAGGAAATACCTTTGGATGGTGTCTAAATTGCTGTGCTGTTAGAGGAGAACTATTACAACCCAACAAAGGAACACTTGGTTTTTGGAACAGCCTGACATTTTTAGGAGGTAATTCTGAGCCTAGTAATTACACTGGCACTGGGGGATTTATTTTAATCTGTGTTTAAAAACAATGAAGGCATATACTATGTCGTTTAAAAAAAATAAATCAAAGGGTGAAAAAAATACCAATAACCTCCAGCCTAAACCAGAACCTTTCCACAAAACTCTCTGCCTACAGGATGCCCAAGACAAACATTTAATCTGGCAGAGTTCCCTGCTGGCCCCTGATGTTCATACCTGGGGTGGCAGCAGGGGCAGTCTGATGTAGGAGAGGAGCATCCCCAGGTCCCGCTGTCGGTTTTGCAGGTCATGCCTCACCCACATCATCAGGGCCTGGAAAATTGCCTCTTCATCTGGCACGTTGATGTCATCACTAGACAAGAGCTTGGCAATTTCATTAGCTGGGAGCAAAAGAAATTCCTGGTTTTTTATTACTTCTATGAAGTGTTCCTAAAAATAAAAGAAGATTTCAATGTGCTGGTGATTTTCACACGTAGAAATAGCTTTTTCTTAGATAATGTAGGCTTTGTGAATATTTCATTCCCGGTCAGTTCCGCAATGCAAGAAAATGCTGTGGATATTCTAAAGATCACAGAATGTTCTTCTACCATTTAAGGGAGATTTTGGCTGCTTTTTGCTGCCCTACTCTTGCAGAACTGAGGAATAATGCTCATCTTCACACCACCAAGCTGCAGATGTCTTTGTCAGGCTTCTTGTCAGCCTGCCCTGGCTTAGGGATTTGCCACTGGCACTTTTGTTCATCAGTGTGATCTTAGCACTGTGGCTTGGTAGAAATAGTATTTGAAGATATAATGTGCATTTTAGAAATGCCAAGTGAGCATTCAAATAAAATGTGCCCCTTCTGCTGCAGATTCAAAGGTTTTGAGCCAGTTACACCAAAACCTATTTTGCAACGAGCTGTGCCAGCTGTTGGCTGTAGGGCTCTGCTCTTGGGGCAAGAAAATACAGCAAAGGAAATTCAGCTCACTTTTCTAACAGCACTTTTTCAGGAATACAAGGTTGGACAGGTCCCAGTGAAGGGTTCCCAGCCTTTTAGCTCCTGCTGTGATAAAACTGCCCAACTCCAGAAGTGACCACAAGTATTAAATACCTGGAGTCTTTCATAGAATTATTTTTCATTTAAAAAAAAAATACTGTGCAACTGAGTTCAAATAATATCAGAGTTGATATCAATATATATGATATAAATATAGATATTATCTCTATTCCTATCAAATTCCAAAGGAAAAAAGAAATTTGGTGAAGAGAGAAGGGGGGTTATATTACTTGCAAAGACATGCATGTAGGAATTCATAACAACTTTTGAAACAGAATTTCTATTTCTGTATCTAGAATTAATATATGTTTTTTAGGAACCAGATTGAAATGGGGCAGGTGAAGAAATTTTAGTAACTGATATTTTATTGTTTGTTTTCAGCAGTTTCTTCACTTTTTGTAACTCTTTTGAAGTGTAGCCAGGATGCAAATACAGAAGCATCAGTGATTAAAGGAGATGTCAACTTTGGTCTGTTATGCATATCCTGCTTTAACATTTGTGACATTCAGAGAACAGGGACAGGAAGGCCAGTCCAATTCTAGCCACAAATATAGCACAAGCTGTTTATCAGAACATGCTCTATCTGCACGAAAAGGTACCAGGCAGGAAATTGTTAATACTCTGCTTCAGTGGCCAAAATATTGAAGGGGAAGGTTCCCATTGTGTCTGGTTTTATTGAATGGGTCTGGTGTTTACAGCACATCTGAAAATGTAAGGGGTTCTATATTTACAGGACAACTTTCTGGTCTTTTCTAAGTTACACATTTTCACCAGAATGAAACAAACTAGAAAGTTTTACTTATCCCCTTCCACAATTTTTATGTGTTTATGCATTTTTATGATCTCCTGTTCTCCAAAGTCTTTTTTTGTAATATCACAGCAAGGGTTTGAAACAGAGTTTTATTTCCTCTTCTCTTTCTAAGCTGTCAGTAGCAAATGTGGTGGGTGGGGTTATGGTCCAGGTCCTGCTTCATAGCAGAATTTTCAATCTGTTCCATGCAAGAACAGGAGGTGGTTCTAGAGGTGGTAGAAGTTGTTTTTAAGGAAAAGAGTACATGACCTATGCCCAGTGCTGCTTGAGCATCATGGAATCATCATGATCCTTCATTGTAGTTCTTAATTAAAGTTCTTAATGACTCAGCTGTCAAATCTGTGACGTTTCAAAACATAATAAAGGTTTAACTCCTGGCAAATACTTGAGGATTCAAATTAAAAAAAAATAAACAAAGATGATTATCATAATCTCTTTGTTGTTTATTGTCTCAACATCTCTTACTCTCATAAAATCATAAATACAACCATAAGATCTTTTCAGTTTTACAGAAATCTGAACCATAAAATTAAATGCCTGAAACTGCCTCCCCATATTCTCACACTGGTGGGAGGAAAGAAGCAATAGTAGAGGGGGATTTCCTGATTTTTGGATGAATATAAAAAGGTTTGGAGCAGCAAGGACAACACTATTTTATACAGGCTGAGCAAATCTATGTCTTAAATGCCCCGTTTCAGACTCTGAAATGTAAAGGGGGTGTAATTGCTGCTAAACAAGCCATTGATTGCTGTGACAGGGAGGAGCACATGCCACTCTCACCTCTTTCAGCAGGTGGACATGCACAGTCCCTTGCTGGAGGTTTCTCAGCATTATGCAGCCTCTAAACTGGTTCTGACATCCTCCTCTAATATTTCAAGCATAAAGCTGCCATGAGTCTCCTAACAAGTAGTTCTTTTTATATCTGTTTAGCTGTAGCAGTTGCCATTCTTTTTGTGTTGTAAGCTGTGATAGCACATCTCGTTGCCCTGAATATTTATCCCCCAATTTGGTTTCATAGCAAGTTATCTCACTTCTCTGTTTGCATGCTCTGAATATTCATTTCTTGCTTTGAGCCAGAGGAGGATTATGTTCCAGTCAGGGACATGATTCTTTTTAGCATTCCAAATCTTTCCAATGCGTTCTTTATTTTGACTCTATTTATGTGTGTCTCACCTTAAAATCAGCTTTAGAATTTTCTTTGTGTGGAATCAAAGGCGTGAGGTTGGCCCATAGCTTTTTGCCTCTAGACATGGGCCGTGTTAAGGCCCTATTACATTTTTTGGCAGGAATGGGCACCACCCGTGCTGCAAATTCAAGTTCACTGAGGACGCCTTTCTACAAGGCAAAACTCTGAAGTGGGAAACAACAGAAGTGAACATTTCTGGATAAAATTGTGACTGCAGAGCTGTCAGCTGTTCAACCTTACCATGGTGTATGTGTGGGCCACTTTCAGGAGCTCCGTGCAGCCCTGGGCATCCCCAAAGGAGCGAATCCCCAGGCAGTTGGAAGGGTGGAGCTGCTTCATGAGGAAGTTGCAGCACACCTCAATGACCTGGGAGAGCTGCAGAAGGCATGCAGCAGCCAGCAAACTCTCTATAGTGTCTTCCTTTAACTCGAGGATACCTGGGCAGTTTTTATTTAGGGGGAAAAAAAAGAAAAAATTAAGTCATTTTCCTTGTATTTTCATTGTTTAAAAGTTTGTTGCTCTTTGGCTGTTCTCTGAGATATCCTGTGGTTCACAAATACATTTTCCTTTCTTGCTGAAGGACTCTTTGAAGAGATGTCTTAACTTACAAGATTTGGTGGATTTTGAACACAATAGTTGAGACATTTTTATTGGAACTTTAATAGCTTTAGATTCGATCTGGATGGTAAAAAAATAAAAAGAAAATCATGATTAGGGAAAAAACCTTTCCCAAAACAGGGCTCTGAGTAACATGGTCTTGTGGAAGGTATCAGGGTTGGAGATGGGTGTTTCTTAAACTCCCTTCCAACCCAGAGTACGAAAACTTGTATGTCAATTGTTATAAACACATATTATATTATTGGCTTTTTGCAAATACTGAGATTAATGCTAATATATGCTAATAACGCTAATAATATATGCTTATTTTTGCTATTAACAAAACTTGAAAATAGTAGTGGATAGCTCATATATAGTTATGCATGCAAGTGAACTGTCTGCTTAGTTAAGATAAACATCCAGCGAACATATGATGAGAACCCCGCTGCTGACATGTTAATTATCAGCACCTACTGTCTTTAGAAAGCATGGATTACAGCCCAGACTAGAAGTGATAATGAAAGAGGACCAAAACCACAGACAAGAAACACACCATGTTTTAAAAAGGAGAACCCAAGGAGGGGTCCTGCAAATAGTTCCTAGAATATGTGAATTAGTTTGTGGAAATGTATGAATATGCATAAGGTTATGCGAATAGGCTGTTGTGATGGAAAAGCTATTTAAGGAATATCTCTGAAAATTATAGGTGTGCTCTTGGTCGAATGCAGCCATTTAACCCTTTGCTTTATTTCCATCTCCTATTATCTTTTTATTGAACCTTTTAAATTTTACCAGGGAACTAAACCTCGTTTTTTCACGTTAATGAACAAAAATGTATAGAATGTTTCTGTAAGAAGAACTTCAGTGTGAGAATCTGGGAAGCAGCCCCGGGGCAGGGTTACCTGTGTAGGCATAGCGCACCAGAGCCTTCAGCGCCTCGGGATCCACTCCCTCCATCTTGATCTCCTCCTGCTTTGCCTCCAGCACATCGTTGGTGAACATGGCAGCAAAGTAATCAGAAACTGCGCTGAGAACCAGCCTGGAGGGGAGGCAGTGTGAGCAGGACAGCAAATTACCTCATCTGTTGTATCCCCACACCCAAGCAAATGTTTCCATTTTAGGAAACTTCCATTTCGGTTTCACCCCTGACTTTTAAAGAAGAAGCACCAGAACATTCTGTTCTTTGCTCATTGTAATTGGCCCAGTGCCAGCACAGGGGTACCAGTTGGGTCTTTGAAATGTACCTCAAAACTTGTAGCTGTTTCTATTGGGCAGCAAGCCAAAAAAACCTTCCTAAATCATTAAGTACATAAGAAAGAGCACAGAGGTGCTCGGGGCATTTTCCAGTGTGTCTTAGCAGGTGCAAAAGGGCTTCCTTGCACTGTGCATGGCTTTTTATTTTGTTTTGTATTGTTTGTTATTTTTTACCTTAATTAAAATCTTTTTATTTTTTCAAAATGCATCTGATCAAGCCGTCTCACAATTGTTTTAAAGCCATTTCTTTAAAAAGAAGGTTACAGGTGAGCCCTCAGAGATTGATACACCTTTGTGGAGCTTATAGCACGCTGGCCAACGCACAGCCTATATCACTCATCATCTCAATGCCAGGCAGAAAATCCACCATTATTATGATATGAATTGTGGGTACAACAGAAACGATTAGCATAGGATTCAAATCTTGCAGCAGTGAGCAGTGAAGTTAAAGGAGTAATTAGTAATCTAATTTTCTCCCAAAACGCTTATCTGGGCCTCGCTGATCTTGTTACAGTTTGACAGCAGCAAGGAGAGAGGGTGGACAGTGCCAGTGGTTCTCATTTAAATTTCATTGTGCTTAAAACAATTGATATGAAAGGCTGATCACATAATTTTATTCCACAGTAGCTGGAGTCCTAGTTACAGTAACTCTTCATTCATAACTAACCAGCGTATTCATAAATTGAGGCAGCTTTTTTGGCAATTCCAGGCATAAGGAATGGTACCTGTGGGCTGGAATCTTTTGGTCTCCAGCAATCAGGAGCACGTCACAGAGCTGCTTCTGCTGCAGGTAATTCTCCATTTTGCGGAAGGTTTGCTCTGCGTGGTTCGTGGACTGGAAATACTCATCAGAGCCATTGGTGCTCATCCCAAGGGAGCTGCTGGTGGTGGACAGCCTGCCAGGACAGAGACAGCGATGAGAACAACCTTAGAAATGCATTATAAATGCTGATAATGTTGATTTTTCTTTTTTAAAGGCAGAGCAGAAGTTTTCAGAATTATAAAAAGTCACAGCATCCTGGTCTTACCACTCCTCCTTCCAGCTTTTTCTCTTTGGTACCTGGAAGTCTTCATTCATAAATCTGCACATAAACTGTACTTGACTGCAGTTGTGTGTGGTGGTGCTACTGATTTGTCTGCTTGCATCAGTTTTGAGTGGATGGACTGTTGGCACAGAACTGATGTGATAGATACAACCTCCAGAGCACTCACAAACAGAATCCTTAAAAAAAAACCATTTTCCTGTGATATTGATAGTTAAAATGTCTCTTGGTATGAAATGCTGGATAATACATCTTTAGGTCTTATTTCTGATCTCTTCTGGTTTTGTCCATTGAATTACTTGACTCAGAAGTAATGAATCTGAAGACAGTTCAATCAGCATCATATAATTCTAGAGAAATTTCCAAATTAAAAGCTCTTGGAACTTGTACATTACAAGGCCTTTAGAATCTGAATGCAAATAATGGAGACAAATTAATTTCTCTCCCTCTCACAGAAATGTACAATGTAAATATATTCCTCCCACTCCATAATCCTGTTAGCTTTCCCACTTATAAAAAACCCACATTGTTTTTTCAAAACATTGTTCCTTATACCCTTTAAAAATGGATTTTGATGTAGATTGAAACACCTTTCTGTCACTTCTTTAGAAAAAACTTTATTTTTCTATTAATCTGTTTTTAGTAACTCATAATGCATTTACTGATATAAATATATACCACATAGCTTGAAAATACTGCAATATTTAACACTATTTTAGCTAAAAATTATTTAGAAAAACATTTTCTCTGTTTAATATCTTTTTTTTTGAATGTACAACACCTGTTGTTTTAAATTTCCAAACCCAACTGGGAAATAATAACAGCTGTTTGACTAAATTTCCTGGTTGTCTTTGATATTGTTAATGCAAATTCATAAATGATTAGGAGAGATCTCTTCATGAAATTAACATATTAAATTTAGCAGAATATTGAATTACATCCACAATTTAACATCTAGTTCAGAAAACAGAGAAATAAAAAAGGGTAAGCTGGGTTGAATTGGTAGTATCAGAAAATAGAGATGTTAGAGTATGCATTTTCAAAGATGTTACCTCATTATATAGCTCAGAGAATTCAAGGGAAATAATTAAAAATCAAATTATAATGTAATATTGAATTGAGATGTAACAGTTTTCCATACCATCTGCAAAATGTTTCTGTGTTTATTACAATTTCAAAACCATTTTAGCTTAGCTTAGCTTAGTCTTAAAGAAAAAGGGGAAAACCAAGTTCACCTCTAATGTGTTTCCTTTGTCATCCAGGACTTACAAAAATGAATTTGTCTCAGTGTGTTTAATGATTCCACTTACTTATTTGTTTCCTTTCAATGCTTCTTAGACAATGACAAAACTGCAAAATTGGATTATATGCTCATTAGTTTTGTATCAGCCACTGGATGCCAAATTCATACTCTGAAATGTTTTGCAATTTATCTCCTAAGCGTCCTTTAATGTTTTCCAGAAAATTATTTTTTGACAAAATCCTTTTTCAGATTTGATATATCCACTCCAAGTGTTGTATCTCAGTACATTGCATTTAGTTTGAAGAAAAAAATCAAATAATAATCAACCATCCCTATTGTCAATAGACGGTAATGGTTGTGTGAAATAAATAATTCCCCATTGCTTGTATTTATTTGTGGTTAGAGAATCATTTCCAAGGAAGTGAAAGTCTAATTATTTCATTTAGTCTTGGGTACTTTTTTCAGAAGCTTAGTGGAGTCACATTTAACTACAGCATAATACTACTAATATAATTAATTATTTCAAAGGCAAAGGTCTTCGGAGACTGAAAAATACTGGGAGCAAAAGCAAGTTCTCCATTAAAATTAATAATATAATTTTTGGTTTATCTTCAGCAGCTGATTCAAAATGGTAGATATATTATGGAGGGTGAAAATTAAATTCAAAGATAAATATTTATATATTTTCCTTAGTGTATGGCTGTCAGACTCAAATATTGACCTTCAGAGTGTAGTACTGGGTAACGATGAAGTAAAGGAGTCAGAGATCAAAATATCCTAAAGGAACGAGTCAGGAAAAACCCTCTGGAGTCTGATGTGGGATTCTGGCAGAGGATGCTGAGGGTGTAGCACAGATAATGATTTATTACTATAAAAAGTGCACAAGTTTGGACAAACAAAAGCTGAGTATTCAGAAATAAAAGTTTCCAAAAATGCATTAGTCAGGGAGGAATAATATCAATGATTCGGTCTGAGGAATCAAGAACCCAAATTGTTTCATGTCATCTTTGTGTTGGTGTTCACTGGGATGAGGAGCTGTAATTAGTATTCTTAATAATGGCTCAGAACGTGGATTAGCCTGGAGAGATAAATCTATATTTAAATTATTCCGAAGTCACTGAGTTGAATGAATTTCATTTTAGGTAGAGAGCCAAATGAAATCATTCCAGAGTTTTCCAGTAAGGATTTGTGAAGGATAGTCAAAATATGGTCCCATATTTTAAAAGAAACATGGAATTTTAAAGTAGACAATATAAACTGAAAATGTGAAGAAATAATCAAAAAGTATTAAGTGTCTTGATGATAAGAAGGACATAAATACCAACCAGCATGGCTGGTCAGAATAAATCATGTCAGAACATTGTATTTTATTCTCTTTTTTCAAGGTACCAAAGCTTACTGGGAGAGAAACATGAATTGTCAGAAATGATCTCTCCTTCTGGATGACTTCTGACACTATTTCACATGACATTTTCAAAATCGAGCTGGGATGGCAGGTTTTAAGTGTAATAAATACAAGAGATATGAATAACTTGTTTAGCCACGCTTGAAATCTGTCAGGGATTCAGTTCCAAAGGCAGACAAGGTGCTGAGAGCATTCCAGGCAATTCCTGCTCCTGGTGCTGCTCCATGGTTTTATTACAGAAAATCAACTGGTAGAAAGAGGGTTCAATTGTTACAAATATTTAATTATTATTATGGGTATATCATAGCAAGGCAAAATGGTTTTGGGAACAGAATTTAAGTTCAGAGAGGCATCCTTGTCCTCATTAAACTTTAGGGAAATTTTTACTTTTCAAATACTTGCTTACACCTCTGTTAAATAATTGAATGAAACACAGGAGAGGAAATGACAAGTAACAATGAGATTGTACTGGATTCTAGGAAATCTGGGACTCAAAAATGTTGTGTGGAGGTAAAATTTCATCTTTTCTATAATCAGAATTGATATAATGAATTTTGTGGTTCATTCCAGGCCTACAATTCATTAAATTTCTGAATTATGTTAAATTTATTTTCTGTCATAATGAAGAATCCTTCACATTAATCAGCAGAGCACTCTTCATTAATCAGTACATAAAGGATAAATCCAGATTTCCTCATTATTTAATTAGAATGCTATAACACATAAATGCCCTTTATTTGCCATGTCCTTTGTAAAATCCAGTGTTTTATTAAACCTCATTCAGTGTGCCTGTGGCCAAAACCGGGAAGCAAACCTTATTATAAGGAAGCTTAGAAGTATAATATTACATGGAAAAAAGGTGATTTATTGGAGTCTTTTAATTTTGTTGGTGTTGATGAGTGTGTCATTTATATTTTTGTGGTGACCACTTCTCAGGTCTTTGTTGAATGTACCTGTTTAAGATGCTATGATATTTGTGAAGTTCAGTTTAATCAGGTTCAGTTATTGGTATCATTTAGAGACTTTGATTTGCAGTGTCCTTCCCTGTGCACTGTAAATCCCACCAGGCACCAGCAGCAAACTGGGAACCAGTGAGGGGCACCAGCATCCCATGGATCTTTCAGAGCCTGCAGCTCAGGGGGCTCCAGCCCTGTGGGGCACTGGGTGTGCTGCAGCTGTTCCAAGGCAAAACTGCAGCTCCACCAGTGCAGTTTGTTTATGCAGCAGTATTTCCAGTGCAGCTCATCGTTTTTCTTTTCTCTCTTTTATTTTTTGCTTGTTTCAGGGAAGTGCAGCTCAGCCCCTTTCCCCAGACAGCTCAGTCCTGCTCGGCCGTGTGAGCTGTGCCCCTCTGGCTGCTGGACTCTGGCATGGGGCTGGCTGTTGAGAAAATCTCTTTTTCTACAAAAATCACTGCACCTGTCACAGCTAAACCCCATCAGCCTGCTGAGAAATAAAAAATATTGCAGTTAGGAAGCCATTTCTGAACACAGATAAAATAATGATAAAGTTGATGTGCTTGTATTAATTGATGCTGATAAAATTGTAGCACATCAGTAATTGTCCCAGCCTCTGCCTTGGTATTTCTGCTGCAGTTGTCTTCTTCATTTTTTATTTATTCTGAATCTTTTAGGGTATGGGGGAAAATATTTGTCCAAAAAGGGTATGGGAAATTGTTCATGACTGCTGAGGTCAAAACATTACCATTTTTTGTCATTAATAATGACAGAAAATGACGTAGAAATGAAGAAATAAGTAATTAAAGTTTATAATTTATTTCAGTTAAGGGAGAAACTCCTGACTTCCCAACAAAACTGAAAGTCATGACAATTCCTTCAAAACTTGGAGCCCTTGAAATTGCCTGTTTTTAGCAATTTCTTTATTGCTAAGGTTAACATAAACCTGCCACTTCTCTCTGTCAGTGTTAGTTAAAATAACTTTTCCTATCTGGGATTACAAGCGTAAATGTGTGTATCATCAACTGCAGGAGCGTCAGCAAAACACTGAAACCACTTTGGCTAGTTGGAGTTTTGTTCTTCCCCCGGACATGACTGTGTACAGACAGATGCCATCATGACTCATAATCAGGGTGAATTTGGGTTATGATATTTTGAATTCTCCCAGGAATAGAAATCAGGGATTTGTTGGGATAAATTGCACTGGAACATGGAAGCTGCACCCAAACTGCAGAGCCACTGAGCCCTTTGTGCCTCCTCTCAGCTGTGGCCACGTTGTATTTTGAGGAAGATAAATCAATCCAAACACTCTCCTCAGTAAACTGTTTCCCTTTGGAAATTGTATACTTATTATTTTTTAACACGGGAATTACAAAATTATTTTCTACTCTCTGCAGATTAGTTTGTGAACTCCCATGATTGTTGATTCTTTCTATTTTTTCTGCTCTTGGAAGATCTCGTGTCTACAAAGGAGTTTTATGCTCACTGTATGTTTTATGCAGGTAATGAAGAAATTGAATAATCCTACGTACATAGAAAGGAGTTTCTTTTCCTGCTACAGATCTAATCTGAACATGAAACTGCTATAAACATTCTGATGCACGACCTAAAAACACTTATTTCTGTGGCATAGAAATTGGAGGTGTATCAATATCTAATCAGCCTGGAGAGAACACTGCCTGTGCAGCCTGAGTGTTTTATTTAATAGATATGTGTCTATATCCAGGAATGAAGTGAATGTCTCAGTCAAATAATTTCAATTAATGTCAGTTTAAATCATCATTCAAGAATATTATCCTCCAGGAGAATTAACACTGTATTCATTTACATTACTCAATAAAGAATAACTGAGTGAAACCTTTCAGGTAAAAGGAAGGAGTATTTTATATATTGTCATCTTAAAACCATCCTTTGTTCTGATAATGGCAAGTGGCTCTGGAATGCATGAATTCCAAACTCACCTTTGGAGTACATGATTGTGTTGGAGGGAAATTAAAAGTGAAGGAGAAACTCAGGGAGGCTGAGTGCTTCTTGCTCAACTTCCTGGGAGCAAGTGATAATCTTTCTAAAGAACAAAAAGTGATGTGACCAGAAGGCATGATGTAGAATGATTTTGAGCTGTCAGAATGTACAAAATGAAAAATAATGGCTTAATGCTGGATCTGGGCCCGTGGCATTTTTCTTTAGAGGACACAGGAAAAAAAAATACAGGCCAAAGGCAAAAAGCACTGGTTTTCACTCCAAGCCAAGCTATTTCCAGATGAAACTAATTAACTCCATGTTTGTTACTTCATTAGGCACTTTTCAGAAAGACTCCTGATGGGAGAGAGTGAGGGGAAGAAGACCCTGCTTTATGCTATTCTTTTTGACTATTATTGGGAAAAGTGGAGCAGAGAGGAGCAAAGGGAAATGTAAGTGCAAGAAAAAACCAAATGTGAAGTGGTTGTGCCTCCAGTGAGCAGAGCTTTGAAAGGGTAGAGAGTAACAGTCTCAATAGCAATTATCTCTGCCCCTACCAATCTGATCCATCAGATATAGTGGATCCAGCTGGGAGATTTTTTTAGGATATCATTAAACCTCAAACTGCTACCATAATACCTTTATATGTGCTTCTCACTTCTTTTTCGGTTTTCATCAGGGGCAAAGGAACACTATTCTTGGGCTTCTCATGACCATTTCATTTTTTACATTTTTCCTTTCCTTCATTTAATTGGATCCTAACTAACAAATAACGAGACTTATCATGTCTCCCCATTCAAGGGAAACATGATCCCCTAGATGAAGGCACCACTTCAAATTTCATTTTGCTATGTGAGTCACCCCCAGTCACGTAAAAATCTCCAGGCTTGTTCCAAAATATCTCCTGACCTGCTTCAGCTGATCTGCTGGATACCTCATTGAAAGCTAAACACTGCTGCCATGGGGGGGAAAAGTGGGATTTTAAACCTATTTAGCCAGAGTGCCTCATCATAATTACAGCTTTATTTGAAATGAGGGGGAGAGGATGTCGATAAAGGTCTGGGCAGTCTCACAGGTAAAAATCACAGATGAGAAGTAGACTGAACTTTTTAAATTCTGTTTGAAGGCTTTGTAAGCCACATAAATTTATCTGTGATCAATTTTCTCCTTCTCTTAATTGTGCAGTTACACTGTGAGAGTTTCCCTGTGTTAAAACTAAATATTTCTATGTGTCCCTAGGTACTGATATACTGATACCAAAGTACTCTCCAGTCAGTTGTTATCTTCTGAGCTTCTGTGTCAGAAAATATAGCTCAAACCTAGTTCAGGAAAGGATTTCAAATAACTTAACTTGCTGTATTCATTTCTGGCTCAGTTGAGGGCATTTTCCTTCAAGTCAGTACAAGCAAACCAGCATATTGTGAATGCCCTTCCATATCTACTGGAAGGAATTTTGAATGTTATAAATTTTGTAGACCGTTGTGCTTTAGCTCCTGCTTTTACCTTTGGTCACTGTCCTGCACTTTTTAACACCTGAGAAATATTTCAGCATTTATTATTACATGCATCAATCATTGCTAATTTCTGAAATGAACACCCACTAAACACCTCCTGTGCAGAAAAGAAGGGGGATGAGGCAGCACCTTACAGGAATTCCTTAGTGAGGAAACCTCTGCTCATGAGCCCACAGCACCTTTTTAAGACAGAGAGAGAATTGTCTTTACAACCTTTACAGACAGAACATTAGGTCTGTACAAAGATTTAATTTGACAGTACCAAGTGTATTTAACAGTATTTCTGACAACCTGGATAATAAAAAGTGTTCTCTCAATGCCATTAGTGACTTGGCATTTATCTGGACAGATGATAGTGATAACTTTCTCAAACAAGCCAAGGTCTGTGTCAGCCTCTCTCACTGTAATTGAATAGGAATAAAAACATGAAATCCAAATAAATGTAGAGCATTAAATCAAAAGAAAAACAAAAAAAGGCTAAAAGTGTGTAACTGATATGAATTGTGGAAAATATTTCTTATATTATGATGATGAGGATGATGATGACAGGTTTTTTTCCTGGAGCCAGTACTATTCACTAGGCTGGAGAGAGGCAAATTTGCATTGTAATGCAGTTACACAAAAAAAATCACACTGATTTTATTGCATTTATTCAATAAAATATTGTTCTTCCAGTCCTGACTTTGTTACTTTATTAATTGTGTTAAAGTCAGGTTTGGATTCACTTTAACTCCAAGTGAAAAAGTGTAAGGAAACTTTAAACAGCTGAAGAGTAATTGGGTTCCATTTGAATGAGGCAGTGAGAGGCACATTTGAGCTTTCCTGCTTTGTGGTATCCCATGGGAGCTTCCTCCTGAGTAACTTTATTGGCATTTTGTACCACCAAGCCACCCCACATCTCTTTTTTAGCAGAAATTGAGATCTTTTAAGTGAAAGCAACAAATTAAAGCAAAAAAAAAATTAGTCCAGTCCTGACTTACAGCCTTGCCCTTTCTGTGCTTATCTCACCAGCTCATTGTGTTCTGGTTGAGCAGCCTGGCTCCTGCAGGATCACCAGGCTGGAACTTCCCAGGAAGTGGTCTTGCTCTGCTCCTAAATCCCCTGCGACAGGCTGGACCAGGAGACTGCACTGCCTGCACAGCTGGGGGATTTTACTAGGTCAGGCATCTCAGACAGAAAGGTCAAAACTCCATCCTAGGCCACTGCACCAGCACACAGAACAGGGTGGGGGTAAGGAATGGCACAGGAGGGAATTTCTGCCTTTAGGTGCAGTTTTGAATAAACTGAATGATGAGCTGGAGAGATTCTTTTGTGATGACTTTTGTGAGCCAGTAATGAGAGTCATGACCCAGGAACCAGCAATTCCATCTTTAAATGATCAATATATATCCATTACAAATGTGATAAAGCACCCCAGTTTTTGTTCAGAGTGTATATTTATTCTCTGCCCTGCTTAAAAGGTGAAACTCCTTTCTATGTACGTAGGATTATTCAATTTCTTAACTACCCGCATAAAACATAGAGCATAAAACTCTTTTGTAGACATGAGATCTTCCAACAGCAGAAAAAGTAGAAAGAGATCAACAATCATGGGAATTCACACACTAATCTGCAGAGAGTAGAAAATAATTTTGTAATTCCCGTGTTAAAAAATAATAAATATAATAAATTTCCAAAGGGAAACAGTTTACTGAGAAGAGTATTTGGATTGATTAGTCTTCCTCAAAATACAATGTGGCCACAGCTGAGAGAAGCCACAAAGGGCTCAGGGGATCTGCCAGAAATGGTGGCATCAGAGCCAGCCTCTCTCCTTTGCCTTTTCACTGAGTGGGACAAAGGCAGAGCTCCTGCTCTACAAACATGAACTCTAATGGATTAAAACAGAAGACAATGTTTGAACAAATATTCTCAGTCTGGAATCAGAGCTTTTGGTCTGGTGGCCATGGCAGAGAGGGAAAGAATGAGCTCCCACCCAAGACGAGGAACATGACTAAGATAAAATTACTGAGGTGTTTTTGCCTGCGTGTTGCGTGTATGACCATCACTATTTCTTCACATTCTGCAGCATTCTGAAATGGTCTGACATGGAGACAGAGCTTTCCTGAGCATCTGTGCTAAATGAACACTGTAAAAAGGTTTCCCTAGCAACTCAAACCATATGTAATAGCCTAAAATAGCTTTTCTCCAACTCCTAGGATTTCTTAGTGGTTTGCTCACAATTTCCATTTAAATCAAGGTATATTTGCCCAGTTCAAAAAGGTTCTTCGTTTTCTCAACTTCTATTAAAATGAACAGGGTTTGAAAATGCTCATTTCTTGACAAAATGCCTCCCTTCCTCTTGATTTCTAACTTATCAGGTAAACTGAAGCATGGCAAAGGGTGACACTGGCTGTCCAGTTTCTCAAATGTATTGCCTTTGTTTTCTGCTCAAAAAATTTTATTGGAAGTATATTGGTCTGTACTCATTGTAATGGGAAGCTCTAGCAGACTTTGATTTCTGTGGGGTCAGTACAATGAGAAGATAAACTGTGCAACTATGAAATATAAAGAATTCATGTACATAGTGTACATGAAGTCCACTTTGCATTGCAAAGCTGTTTACAGGCAAATCTGGATGTTTGAAAACCTTCTCAGTTCCTGTTGTGTTCCCAGGAAAATGCTCCTTTACATGAGTGAACTGTGATACCAAGAGGCTGAATGATTGCTCTGAGGTAATAAAAGAAACAGGCAACAAATCTGAGACAGAACCCATATATTGATTTTTCAGATCCTGGTCATGAAACTAAAAATTTAGGCTGAGAGCATTTGAATTTGATTAAATCAAGTGTTAATATCCAGGTAAGAAATCTGGATTATTGTCCCAAGGTTTTCAAAATATGTATTCCAAATCAAACTATTGTTTGGAACTTTATTATTTAACTTTCCTCCTCAATAAAACTGAAGGAAGGACCAGATAACAGCCTTTGCTTTCTCTTCCACCAAAAATGTTTGTTTGGCCTACATGGGTTTTAGTGGAGACTGTGATGAGGGAAACTTTTTAACCTGTAAAACAGCATGAGAATACAGTGCCCATATCCTGACAAGACACTTTGAAACTGTATTAATTTAGATGCTCTAGCATATATTTAAACCTGAAATGAAGGCATATTCCTTCAAATACTTTCAGTTATCCTCTTGCTCCCTGTGAGCAGCAAAAAGGTTTTAGTGAAATATCCCAACTTGTCACACGGGGTGGAAACAATTACTGCAATGAAATGAAAGATGTTTTAAGCAAAGGATTATTAGATGGGCAGAATTTTTATAAAGAGCCAGGCTCTCTGGTCTTGTTCTAGCTACTTAAATTTGCTTTGAATTGAGTTTTGACTATTTGCTTGAAAAAGGAGGGAAGGAGGTGGGCTGGGAGCAGATTTGCTGTCACAGCAGGGTGGGAATTTCCAGCACTGGTGTTTCTGTTGATGGAGTCACAGAGGAATAAATTTGGTTACAACTTTGTTTTAGAGATTATTTTCTTGATGTTTATATCCTATACTTATCTTCAGCTCTTTCTATGTATCTCAACAGTACTTCAGCTTCATTTTTTTAATTCTTTTACCCTGCACACCAACAGGTGCACAGCAAGCAAGCCACTGTCTCATTTAATTGCCTCGTATAATCATTCTTTAAATACATTAGAGAATTATTTTATTCTAGCAGAATGAAAGGAGCTAAACCAAACTGGTCTAGTTCAGCTGGGCAAATTTAGCTGTTTGATTATAACAAACAAATCCCTTTATTTCTGTGTAGAACTTAAGTAATTTTTCCTCATTACACTATTCCAAAATCAACAATTCAGCCAGAAACCCAGGGTGAAAATAAATAGTTTCTTTCTTTTTGGATCCTGTCTGGCTATATCTCTGAAACCAAGGAAAACCTTCTCCTCCTTTTCCCAGAATGTTTCACCAACGAACTGATTTCTTGTTGATCTTTCAATTGCATAATCTCAGTGTGTCTGTAAAAACTGCTCTGCACTGGGCACATGTGTTTAATAATTTCCTTAACTTTTTCTGGAGACATTAAGGAACGATTTTAAGAACAGTAATAACTCTTTAAAAAGTCATTTAACAGCTGTCTTTGCTGAGAGGGAGCTCTGTGGAGAGAAAATGAGAAGATAATTGAATCATAAAAAAATTGTTTTGAAATTACTGGAATTGTCCTAGATTCTTAAATTACTATTAAATGGTATTTTTTTTTCCCTTGCCTGTAATAAGTCATCTTTGAAAGCTAGGCTTTGTTAAATGTAGGCCTGTGAAATATTGTGTGTTTTCTAGTAAGTCAAATTATTTCTCATTATAGACTTCTTGGTGGGTAGACAGGGTTAGACTTGATGACATCCAGAGTCCCTTTTCAGCCTAAAGTTTCCTATGATTCTATTTACCTAGCTATGAAAAAAATATTTTTTAATAATATCCAGTCCTTCCACAGAGAAGATTAATTAATTTCAGAACACAATTCTACTAATTCCTTTCATCTTTAATAACTATTTCAACCCACTTCAGTACCCCATGTTTTGTTCTTTCAAGTTCTTCAGAAGATGTCATAATAGAAAGTGAGAGTAGAAATACATCCCAAGGATGCCTTTGAGACACTTTGATTCTAATTTCTGTGCCAAGAGCTCTTTATGAGGTCACAGCATTTGTTTAGCCAGAATTAATTCATTGGTCACTGCTCAGTGCATTTGCACTCAGCCTCTAAGGCCTGTTCTTCTTTGTGAATTATCAGCTGTTGGGAAAAAAAAAGGTGATTTTCCTCTTAAATTTTAATCCTGCATCAGATACCACTTTATAGATTTTCCACACTTCGCAAACATTAGACATCAAATTTTCTTGATTACCCCCAGCTACCATTTTTCAACCAGCTGTGAGTGAATTTCCATAAAATTCTGTCACCTATGACTCCTCTCAAATCAGCTACAACATCTTAAACAATCCAGTTTAAAACTCATATTTTGACCTTTAGCTAAAGATCATTGTTGGAAGAAAATTAGTTTTTGTTTGTCCCTGAGGTAACAAGGAAGTGTTTTTGTTGTCCATTGCAGGCTTGCAGAAAATCATCTTTTTAAAACATATTGCTGGAATTGATATTAAATTGTTATAAATGCTAAGGAAATTGAAAAATTCTCCATGAGACACAAACATAATTTCTTTTTCTTGCCAAATTATGCAGTGTAAAATTAATATAATTATTATTTCAAAGCACTTAGAAATAAAACTTAAGTCAGCAATAATTTTCCATGAATAACATGTCAAAGTAAACTGAAGTGCCTCATTAACAGGTTTTATTAGAAATTATGGAGAACAGAAAAGAAATAGTTGTCATGTATACCTTGAACATCAGAGTATTACTTTCCAGTGTGTTATATCAGAAAGTGCAAAGTTCAGCCTCAACAACTGTCTGGAGTAACCCATTTTGGAACAAGGGTGAAACTGGTTTGAAATCATGGTATTAAATTACCAATGGGTCACTGACAAATAGAAAGGTAAATCAAACTGGGTTCCTAAGGAACTTAGCACTGAAGTTCCTTTAAAACTTCTCATAAATTTTCTAAATTACTTGAAAAAAATAAAGAGAAATCTTTGCTATTATATATTACGATTGGGGATGGTGCCAAGCTGAGAAGAGCTGGAGGGATGGTAAGGTATTGGATCAGAACTGGATGTTAAATCTCTGAATCAGAGTTATAAAATCAGAACTGTCTCCAATTAGCCAATTGGAGACTTTATCTGATAAACACAAGATGGAATTTATTTGTGCAAAGTACTGGTTTTTGGAACAAATAACTGCAAAAAAATGTACAGATGGTTTGGGAACAGGTCTCTGGTACAGAGGCAGGAGTTTCACATGAATCACAAGGCAGGCATGAGCAACAGCACCACGTTCTTGACAAAAGAAAAACAGCTACTGAGGACATTCAAACAGATTTGAGTCAAGATGGCACAGAAGGAATCCAGCTCTCCAACAGGAACACATCCAGGTCTGGCCACTGAGCTGCAAGTGCAGGCAGACCTGCTGGAGACAGGCAGGACAGCAATGAAATGTCACAGCTGTCAGGGTAGGAATTCTGAGACAAGACTGCAAGAATTGCAGCTCTTTAGACTCACAGCAGTTTTCAAATGAAAGCAAAGGGGTTAAAGAAGAAAAGTGTGGCAATAAGAAGAATAAGGAGAACAATATGCTACCTATACTAATAGGGGAAGATCAAGGCATTAATGAGCTTAAATTATACTTTAGACAAAAAAGGAAGCACCTAAACCAAGTTGGCCCAGCTTTGTCACAGAAGGCTTGAAATACTGAAATACTTATTTGTTAAACTTCAGATTTTTTGATAGTTTTTTTGGTTTTGGTTTTGGTTTGTTTTTTTTTTTTCAAAATACTGGAGGTTCAGTGAAAACAAAACTAGAGTAGTTCTGTTTTAAAAATAAAGATTGTCATGGTGTAAGATTAGGAATTGTCATTTCTAAAGTTTATCCTGGGCATAAGAGATTGTTCATGGAACTGAATTGTTGCCCAGGACAGGAAAGCAAAGCTGTGATGCACCTCCTTGAATTGTAGCCCTTTATCACCTTCTCTGCACAGACCACATCACAGTCCTCCCTTTTACTGCTGCCTTGGGATCCATTGCCAGTCATCCCTGTGCTCCACTTTGTATTTGGTTACCCAGAACTTCACTAAGTGCCAAAAGCCCTCTCAATCTGGTTTGACCAATGGCTTCACAGAGCAACTCATACATTCCATTTTCACCAAGGAAATTATCACCTGTTTTCTTTTTCTTTATTTCACACTGGAATGGGAGCCAAGGCCGTCTTCTGCTACTGGAGCTAAAAGCAGAACTCAAGGGAAAACCCTCAGATAGGAGAAAAACCTCTGAAATAATCATGTACACTTGTGTGTTTATATGTATGCCAGAGACAGTGAAGAAAATAGTCTGATAGTTATTTCCATATGTCTGCCAAAGCAAAAAAAAAAGTGATTTTTCAAGTCTTAAGATGAACTATCAAAATAACTGTAGATCAAAAATAGCCACCACAGAAAAGGATTGCCTTTCGGAGGGTGCACCTCCCAAGTATCTGTTTCCATGTGCATCAGTAATAACTGGATTACAACAGCAAAAGATTCTATTAAAATGAATTAGAAATATATCTTGTCTCATGTGGGAAATTAGAAAACATTTGTCCTTAGCAAAACTAGAATCTGTCCCCAACTGGAGTTTGTCAGCATTTTTTCAGCCACATAATTAGAAAAAATGCTGAAGCGAAAAATGATGAATGGATGCTACTATTTCAATTTACTATTGAAATCTAAGAGCCTTTGGGCAACTAGGAAATACTTAACCATCACACGTGGTCTGCAGTAGCCCACTTGTGGAATCAGAAACCTGGCAGGCATGCAGGAATGGATGTGGTAATGTGGCATAATGTTAATACATGCTGGGCACAGTGCTCTCAAGGAAAAGTCAATATCTGTGAGTCCAGAACTTATTAAGGGAAGTAATTGAAGTAATTCAATATCAAAATTCTTCTTTTTAGGAGGCTTCAGTGCTTTGTCAGTCCGTGTGTGCACACATGTGTTCATGGGGTGCGCACAAAGTTTCTGTTGACTGTCAAAATCTAACAATCAAATCCTCCCAGGGTGTGCTGATGCCCCCAGATCAGCACCAGACCACTTTCTTTGGAAGAAATGGAAATGATTCCTGGTCTTCCTGGCAGAGGAGCCTGAAACTCACAAGATTCCAGACAGGAGAGATCAAGGATGTCCTGATCAAGTGCCCTGCTTCCCCCATCCCTGCCTGCTGAACCAGCAGCCACCCATAGGTTATTTCCCATGGGTTCTTACAGAGCTCACCCCAGCTCCCTCTTTAAGCCAAACCTGGAATCTCTGCAAGTGTTTGCTTTTCCTTGACATGGTCATATTCCACAGGTTAACTTGCTGATCATCCCAGGATTAGCAGGAAATGCTATACTGGGAAATACTCTACCAATAAAATAACTTGGTGGCTATGCAGACTGCAGACTAGCTGATTTCTCTTCCGTTCACCCATGAAGAGGTCCCAGTCCTCATTCAAGGAGAAGATTGCTGAGAACCATATGAGGTCAGTAAATACAGATTGTCCACTGTTCATCTTTTTTCCAAACCAGAGATGTAACTTCCATAAGGATTTAGAGCAGCAGGTCAGGGCCCATCATTTTAGATGGTCCTAGGAGGCTTTTTGAGCAGGTTCCCTGAGCAGCACTGGACCTGACAGTGCCCAGGATGCTGAGAGGCTTTCCTTGCCATTTATTTATGGCCCAAAGTGTATTGGCTGACCACACATTAACTGCTTATGGCTAGGACAAAACTAATGAAGTTTAGTCACTTGAGCCTCATTTATTTTGCCATTTGTGCTGGGATATAATTCAGGAACAAGCACCTGCATCAGAAGGGTTTTTTAAGTCATGCACTATTTAATTTGGGGGCAGGAATACCAAAATGGATTGAAGAAAGCAGAAATAAGTGTATTGATGACCATGTATTCCAAATCGAACTGTTTTTCGGAACTTTATTAAACTTTCCTCCTCAAAAACCAACCCTTATTTCATCAAACCCCAAGCTGCTCTCTGTCCATCATTGAGAGCAGTCAGTCCTGGGGTTTCTAGAGAAAAACAGCTCAACTTTTTTCTGAAGAAATTCAGAATATTGTTTTTTACATTTCCAAAGTTTTCCAATGGAATGCTTTAAACTCCTAGTAGAAACTGCTTTCCAATTCTGTGCAGGGCGGAGGTATTGGCCAGAGTCTCTCTCCTTTTTTACTATTTTGGGTGTCCATGTGGCACTCAGCAGAGTCCTGCTTTAGATCAGCCTGAAAATTAGAGGGGTTTTTTTCCCTCCAGGCAGCAGGAAATCCACTGGTTTAGAGACAGTTGCTCTGAAGGCACGGTACTTTTGTGGTCTAAAAGGCAAATTTTTCTTTGGTGTGCTCAGGTGTGGATGTGAAATTTGGCTGCAATACCTGCACAGCTCCTGCTGTAGTGTCTTTAGCAGTGTGAGGGCAGGGGCTCAGGGGGTCCTGCAAACACCTGATTTTTGTGTTCACCAGCAGAGCCCACTGATTACCAGTGACTGGGACTATCTGGAACTTCTAAAGGAAAAGAAGGCCTGGAATGATTTAAAGACATGATTTCAAAGATGAGACATCATTTTGAAGAAATAAAGATATATCCAGATATGGATATCTACATCCTAGATTTAGGTAGATGTAGATATAAGGTTGCTTCTCCTTATTTCTTCTCAGTATCTCATTTCTACCCGGCCAATTAATGTAATAATTAATGTGTGGCCTGTGCTGGATGCTGTAAGGGAAGGGAACAGTGTTTTACTTAATGATTTCTGTTGATACATATTTAAGAAATTTGAGCTACGCTGCCCTTAATGGTCAGTTTTATTTTCTTCAAATAAAATTTAATTATAGATAAACTCATAGTCATTAATCACTTCATAAAAAATCTATTTCCAATTCAGCTTTTTAAGATGTATGTTAAAATAGATTGTAATCTACAACATGCAATGATGGCTTTTACTGAAATCTTAAAGAAAGCCAGTTATTTGACTGTAATAATATATGATATATGCAGTTCCAAAGCTATCCTAAAAGTTGCAACTTTATACAGCTCAAGAGCAGAACTTAAATTGGAATGGATATGAAGGTACAAAACTTCAGGAGGTCTTAGCAGAAACTTTACATATAGCTGGAGAAAATGTCACATCTTGTTTTAGAAGGCAGTGGTTTATTACCTCCCAAACTGAAGTGATTAGGGGTTTTTTTACCTCCTTCTTCATGTGGTATATAATCTTATTTGGATGGACAAGTGTACCTTATTTTTCTTCAAATTAAATCAATTTTCCTTCAAAGGTGTGTCTAAAATCACCTTTTTTTTTTTTTTTCAGGAAATTTGAAGTATCATTTGAAATGTTGTGCTAAGGGTATGCTGCTTCCCCATTCCGAACCAGTGCCCTTGGAAACACACAGAACTCCCACAGTCCTTCCTCAGTGCTTTTATTCTGTACTGATTTTATCTGGTACCTATTGACTACTGGGACTGGTTTCCAAGTGACATTTTGGAATGCAGCTTTTGCTCTTCCATCTGCAGATGTTCCCCCACAGCAGATGCACAACTTGAAAAATAATAACTGCTAAAAATATGCAAGCTGTCAGCTTGGTTTTTACTGAGAGAACTGTATTTTCAAGTAAGATAAATTTGTACTGAAATGCAATGTCATACATTTAAATTATGTCCAAAGACTGATAGCAATCTTATCAAATGGTGCAAATAATCATATCATAAATGCTTGATTTGAGTCCAAGGTGGGGAAAAGTGGAGTAAAAATGTTGCTGGATAAGCTGAAAACACTGACATGAGTTTTGAGAAAGAAAATATAAAAAAGATTAAGTACATAAGTGGTATTAGTATTGCATTCTTTGTTATTCACAACTTAAAAATAGCTCTTCCTTTGTGCTACACCTTTAAGGTCTCCTAGCTGTAATGTTTTTTCTCACCTGACCTTGAAGAAAATATTTGTTTTAGCATACTAAATAAGCTGTGAAAGTACTGGGATTGCAGACTGACCTTTAGAAAAACCAAAGAATGATGCTTCCTTTCCGGTTAGTTCAAGGTTAATTTTACTTGCCAGGAAGACAGTAAAAGCAAATCAGAGAGAAATCTGAGAGATCAATGGGAACCACAGAGCCTGTGCACCTCCAGCAGCTCCCATTTGTCAAAGTTGAACCCATTGATAAAGTCAGAAAGAGGACAGGATGTCAGGAGGCTCCTTTTTTTTTCACTGCACTCACACATAATAAATCAAGAGAAGAAATTGATATGCTGTGAATGTTGATAGAGCAAGTTTGACAAACTGGCAGATTTTATGCATGTGGAAGAGTTATGGAATGATGTACCTTAAGCAGAGATCAAAATTTCATGACAAAAAAAATGCTTCTGTTCATTTTTCTGATGCAGAAGAGTTCCTTCCCGTCTGAGTGTGGGTGTGCACATATATAAAGTGAGATTAATGCAGTAAGGAACTCTGGCTAAAAACAAAGACAGTTTTAGGCAATAACTTGGAAACAAGTCTGGCTCTCCAAGCACAGACTTTAAAACTCCTACCTCTCTGCAGATTCATCTGCATTTTGCTCCGTGATCATCTGCAGCTCCTGAGTGGTTTTACTTGAGTCCTCTTTAGCGGAGTTTCCCTCTGTGCTGGCTTTGGGGATGTCCTCGCTGGACCGCAGCTGCTCGATGAGGTTCTGCTGGTGCCAGGCGTGGATGGATCGGTGGTGCACCGGCGTCGGCCCCGGCACGGGGGCCAGGATGTTGTGGTGGACAGGGCTGTTGTTCTTCTTCAGCCCATTCCTGTCCCGAGAGTGGCTCTTCAACCTGTTCTGCACCGGAGTCCCTCTGTGCTCATATCCTTCCTGCTGGTGGCAGCCCCCGGAGCCGGCGGAGCCCTGCGAGGGGTGGCTGAACCACCTCCAGCGGAGCCTCAGGATCTGCTTCACATCAAACTCTTTCTTTCCAGAGACTGACATGGTTTTTGTTTGTTTTTCCAGAGGGGAGGAAAAAAAAAAAAAAATCCAAAAAGAGACAAAAGCCTATTCTTTTAGGAAGGAAATGGATTCTTTGTTATCTCTTCTGTTTCAACTCCTCTTCTTAAGGAAAAGACAACAGAACAAATAGCTGTAGCTCTCTCCCTCTCTTCTGGTGAATACACCACGAGCCCCCGCAGCCGATGCTGAGCTGCTGTTAACTGTATAGGTGGGAATCCATACTGACAGGATGATGAGGTCAGACCTTAAACAAGTAAATCAGCTTAGCACAGGAAAGCAGCAACCATAACACTCCCCAGCTGCCAGGCTTACACACTCCCAGCTCTACAGCGCGGCTCCCAATTTATAACCCAGCCTCACATGATCCTCAGGGAGCCCGAGCCCCAACTTAAGATGCAGGGAAGCAGCCACAAATAAAGTGTTTCTTTCTGTCTGTCTCACGGCGTTCTCCATCAAGCCTGCTAATTAGCAATGCTGCGTTTCACAGGAGATTTAGAGAGGATGCTTTCGGGAGGATTTTTTGGTGGCGATCCGTGCAGCTCACGCATCTCCTCAAGGGTTCTGCATTTGTTTCTCTTGCTGTGTAAAATTCCTACAAATGGCCTCGGTGTGGTAGCAGTTACCTAAAGGAGAGGCAGCGTTTGAATGCATGGTGCAGGACTGGCTGTGCTTTCTCACCTTCAGATGGATTTCTCAGTATAATTGCAGGGCTAGGAGAAGAGAGGCAGGGAGCTCAAGAAAATCAGAGATGTGCTCCCTGAATGACTGGATCCGTGGAAAACACAGTTTCCTGGCTAAGTGCCTGTGTAAACAGCCTTTCCCATCCTGCTGTTGATTTCTCACGGACAGTGAAACACTCGTGAGTTGTTGGGTTTTTTTTGCTGTTGTTGGTTTTTTTTTTTTGAAAACACCTTTCTTTTCTTTCTTTTGATAGCGTGCACTGTAACATGTTTTCAGCAAATTTAACAGGGGAGATGTTTTCATTCCCATCCCTTGGTTACCAGGCAGGGCTGTGAGAACTGTTCCCTCTGTGGCTTGAAATAATGTACACAGAAGGTTTTCATGTGCAAATTGAAAAGAAATGAATGGGCTGGATTTTTTTTCTTATGTTATATTCTCCCAGGTTGGATACTGATGGTCTATCCCACTGTCAGCAGTGTGCAGAAATAGAAAAAGCTGTGACACAAAGTCAGTATGACATGATTCAGAGAGGACTCCTCTCTAACACACCTTTTCTCTCAGACCTTCAGACATTAATTTACTTTTTCTCTGTCTTTTCTTTTTCTTCTTTTTTCCTTCTGAAATTTTTCTTCTTTTTTTTTACCTAAATTCTATGGTGGGACATCGAACCTTCAAACAAAATCTGCTTTTTATTCTTTTGGAGTTCGTATAATACAAGCAAGGAAATGTGAAATAGGGTTTAAAAAAAAAAAAAAACCAAGAAAAAGCAAAATGAAAGGATAAGACCAAGGAATTTCCAGTTTTGTTCTGGGCTGTCCTGCCCCTGTCCTATTCATGGTATTCAAGCAAAGGATATGCAGCATCCTACTGAACTGGATGCATGTGAGACAAATTACAGGATGAGTAAAGAACTTACCAAAATAATTGAAAGATATTTTCCTGTCTAGATCCATAGAGGGAAAGGTTTTGATCAAAAGAAAACCTATGTGAAAGGCTTGGCCATAAAAGGCAGAAAGGGAGAAGCTGAGGGAAGATTTGACAGACGTAGCCAATGCATATTTGTTGCTATAGAGAACACTGAGGCTGAGCTGTTGCAATTAAATGTACATTAACAAGATTTCCTTTGAGATGTTCTAGGAATAGAGAGAAGCTAGAAAACTTATTCAACTTCTAATAAGTCTGGTTAAGAAGAGGCTGGATAAAGGCCTGTTCATGCATTTAATGAGGGGTTCACGTCAAGTTTATTGAGCATACGAGCTAATAAAGAAGCTGCTACCAAACTTCAGGGATATTAAAAGATTTATAGACAGTGAGTGGATCAGTGAAAAGACTGAGCATTGAGCAAGACAGATTATTGTATATCCAATACAGTATATCCAAATGTCAGTTTAAGATGTTTTCACTCTTTAATGATGACCTTTTACAGCAATCTAAAACTTTCTGGAGACCTAGACATTTCAGGCATTTTTCCTTACATTACAAATGTATAATATTCAGTATAATCTTTCTTGACTTCTCAGTTTCAGCCTGCACACCTAAGGAAGTTTTTCTTTTCGATTTCACTCAAGTAATGAGACTCAGTGGTACCTCTCTATATTCCTGAGGATTGCCTGCACAGCAATTTGACATCCATTTTTAGGGAGGGAGTGTCTATATACCAAGTTAATGAAATAATTTACAATGAAATCTTGTAGAGGTGGACAGAGAATACTGTTTCTCACTACTCTTTAATCAGGTCATTGAGCTATCTCAGCAGCTCTGTCAGCTCCTCTTAGCAACAGCTCCAATACATTTAATGCATATTTTTTCCACCTTGTCACAAAGCTTTTGTCAGTTTTCTTCCCTTAAATCTCTTTTACAGAAGTCATCCTTTGCTCTGAGATATCATCAAAAGCAAATTCCTTGCATTTTCCTGGGGAATGTACAAGCAGCACTTCTGCTTGTGAATTACTCCTGTTCCTGCTAACTCAGTACATGTTTTAGCAGATGTAGTGAATCTAGCTAAAATTAAAATAGTCAAACTGGACATTTGCTGAGGAGACCATCTTGCTCAGAAAGCCAGCTTGAGTCAGCACAGAACATGTTTCAAGTGGGGCATAAGGAGATGATTATTTTTACAGAGCTTGTTAGTGTTCTGGCTAAAATTTCAATGTGCTGTACCAGGTCAACAGAAGTGAATTGATGACTCAAAATTTCAGGCCTGAAATTACTGGAAATGTGGCATATATATGTATAACCCTGGAGCAGCTTTGTGCCATGTACCTGCTTTTCACCATTCACATTTATCTTCTGGTGAGAAAATCAGTTCACTTGAACTTGAATGCAGTGAGTGTTTACTTCTGGGTGATTTCTTTCTGAATCTCTCTCATACATTTAGTTGCATCTCTCATTGGGCTCAAACTTCTAAATGAGAAAAGAGATAAGCTATAAGATTTTTCTGTTATTATTATTCCTAATTAAAGGCCTTTGGTCTCATTTAAATGAATAACCACATAACAGCATTATTTTTTTCCCCCTCATGGCTGGAAATCTCCAAAGAACAGGATTTTCTAGGACTACAGCAAGTCCAGCCAGGGCCATCAAGAGGGTCAGGCAGCTGGAGCATCTGATGGATGAGGGGAGGCAGCTGCAACAGGATTTGTTCAACCTTGTGAAAAGAGGCTCTGGGGCATTTTCTTGCTGCCTGCAGGTACCTGATGGGAGAGCAAAGAGAGAACAGCATCAGGCTGCTCCAGAGCAGCCACGGACAGCACTGGGGAAAGCAGGCACATGTTGGGCCATGGGAAAAGCTGAGTAGCTGTAAGAAAAACTTTCAACTTGTGAGGGTGATCAGGAGGGTGGGAGGAGGCTGCGAAGAGAGGCTGTGGCATCTCCTTCCTCATAGGAAGTGAGATCCACAGGGTGGGGAGCCCCTGGCACAGGGTGCTCAGAGAAGCTGTGGCTGCCCCTGGGTGCCTGGGTGTGTCCAAGGCCTGGTTGGACAGGTCTTGGAGCAGCCTGGGACAGTGGAAGGTGTCCCTGCCCATGGCAGGGGTGGCACTGGATGCTCTTTGTGTCCCTTCAACCCAAACCAGCGTGGGATTCTGTCATCCCAAGTGGAATTGTTCCTGTGTCACTGCTCTGAGTAGATCAGACTGGATGAGCTCCAGAAGTCCCTCCGGAGCTGCTCTTCTGTGACTGTGTGACATGCCAGGAGCTCTTTGATGTCTTTATCTCATGGCTGTGGTAGAGCCAACTAAAATTCATGTGGTTGTCAGCTGTGAAGAACAAGTACATCTCCAGAAATCTCCCCTGCAGTCCAGCAGCAAAGCATCGCTGCCTGCAGGGGTGGAGTGTGGCCAGCTGCTCATCCCAGGGGAGGATTGCCAGGACTCTGAGGAAAAAGAAGTCTTTATCCACAAGAAACCCTTCATTCCATTCCATGCATACAAGATTTGGAGAAAGGTCTCTGCTCCCATTAGGAAAACACTTAAAATTTCATTCCCAGGAAACTGGGAATGATTTGAAAACCATTGTATAAACATGTTGAATTTGTAGGTAATTTGAATGATATGTACTAAGAGTCTAAACAGGTTTTTGTAATCATTTTAAGATTATGTGTTTGAATACCTGATGCACCACCTGGTTTAGCAAATATTAAAAGTACTTTGATCATAACCTACCTATGAAAAGAAAATGATCATTTTGTCACAAATCATGTTTTAAATAGGCTTCAAAAATTACCTTTAGCTACAGGTACCTCCCTAGCCCACCTGCCACCAAAACACCCAACAGAAAGGAGTTTTGTAATACATTACAGAATGTCTGAATTTTTCAGTTAATAACTCAGTAATTTATTTGAAAATTAAAGCAAGTGGAATATATCCATGCAGTTATGTGATGTTTATTTTCTTCTCAATAGAGACACAGAAAATTATTTTTTTCTTCTTTTCTTCTTGCCCTGAGCCTGGTAGTACAGTGCATGCATGAAAAACCTGTTAGAACAATCTCTCTCTGTTCTAATAAAAAGAAGAATCATCCACCTTTCTTGCCAAATAACCCCAGAAAAATACCACTTATGGAATCTGAAGCCAGGAATATTGCAAGGACTAAGTTAGCAGCAAGAGGTGACAAAGTAGTTCTCTGCTGGATATGAGACAGACCATTAAAAAAATTGTATTTTTTATTAAAGTCAAAGATAACCTTGGAACAAAATTCTTCAATGCCAGGTAACTGAGTCAAATAGGGAAAAATCTGCATAGGCTGAATGAGGCAACCAAAAAGCAAGATAAGCACAAAAAATGAAGACTGTTTTATCATATTTTTGAAGATTTTTTTTGTTAGTTATGATAATACATTATTTAGAAATTCAAGTTAATTACTCACATCGGTATTGTTTACAGAGTTTGCATTGGGGGAAACAGCGTAATAAGACTTACACGTGCATAGATTGTTGATAATTGAATCAAGCCCCATTTAAAAACTGTTCCTTCTGTGCCCAAACTGTGTTCCACAGGGTCTGCACACTTTGTGTACTCAGCCTGTGCACTTCCACTGCAGATCAGGCCAGATACAGAGAACAAGAAGTCGAATATTTTTATTACCCTGTTTTGAAAAATAATGCTGAAAAGAACTCCCATTAGTCCATCCTTTGTGCAAGAGATAGGCCAGGAAACATCTGCACAGCACAGCAGCAGCATTACAGGAGTCAGAGTTAAGGGGACAGGAACAGGACAAAACCCAAAACAAATAGCTATATTTAAAATCTGCAGGAAAGCTCAGCTTTCTTTTCAAAGAAAACTTTGAATGCCACAGACACAAATCAGTTTAAGACAATCAGTGACTTCTCATGCTCCCCACTAAAGCAGGCAGGAGAGATGATCCACTAAAGGGAAGGTGTTGACACATTTAAGCGCAATTGCTTCCTCAAATAACTGGGAGCTATCCTACAGATTGAAACCCACCTACAGAGCTCCGTGCCAAAACTGGGAAAAAATCACAACATTCCCACAAAACCCAAGGAAAAAGAATCTGAGACATGAGCCTGGTATAAGTAAGTCTGACTAAAGTCTTAAGCAGTGGCAATGTTGTTACCCTCAAAAGAAAGCCAGAATATTGGAAGGAAATAAGAAATAGCAAATGTCCAGAAGGGTCTCCCATGGACAAGGTCTTGAAACTGATGCCACGAATGCAGAAAAATTAAGCTCTAACCCACAACTTGAAACACCTGCCACAGGTCAAGAACAAGATACAAAAGAACGGAAAAAAATGTGGATTGATGCAAAGACGTATAAAAAATTATTTGCACTGATTTTTATTTCTGCAAACTCTTTGCAGTTTATCAGCATCTTACTCATGCTGGGGGGGCAGGGTTGTGCAAACCTGGCAGTATTTATGCGGGTCAAGTTAAAGGTGACTTGCAAGTAGCCACTAGTAAATTCCTAGTAACTACCAGTGAGTAGTAGAATTGTAGCTGCAACTTGCTTTTATTACATGAAACAGATGGATCAAGCATGCACATGATGGCTTATATTCCACAAACGGAAAAGGATCATGGTAGTCAGGACCTTGCAGAAAATAGTTGAATTTTCTCTGCACCCTCTGTGGTAGCAATAACCCCTATTTAACCCCCAATTATTACTGTTGGATATGAAGGAGCATGGAAAGGATCTGGCATACCCTCAACAGAGAACAGTATGTTGATTTGACACTTGTCAGTACAGCTCTGTATCATTTGCCATCTGAAAGCCTTGGCAGAACAAGGACTTATGCCCAAGGTCAGTCTTCTCTGGAAGTTTGGGGTTTTTTTTTAAGTGATTCTTTTTCCTTGTCTCTTACAAATTAATTAATGGCACCTTTAATTGCATGAGAGAGGGATCCTGGAGGCAGCAATATATCTGTGCATCATGGAATGTTATGGTTCTTAGAAGTATTTAGGTTTTAGTCCCACAAATGCATTCTGAGGCTCATGAAAGGTGCTGTATCTCAGTAAAGGCCCTTAAAATATGTAGTCCTGCATCTCTCCTGAGCTCCTGACTTCAGAGGTTGGAGAGCTCTTCGATTTTTCCTGGGAAAATCAGTAACGTGGGGCAGGTGTTGCAGAGGTCTGAGACAATTGTTTCGTGTCTTTCTGCTTGAAGGCTTCTCTGACTTCCAGTGCACACTTTGATTGGAACACAGACACACACCCAAGCTCCCACCAGATGGATTTTTTGTCTCTGCAAGGGTGCAAAGAGGAATTGTGGAACAGCAGCTGCTTTGCCTTTACATCAACAGGGAACAGTGCCATTTTTTACAAGCTGAGGCTCTTACTGCTGGGGTTTGGTAGCATAATAATCCATCAACCTTTTTCCTGCCTTCAGTTTCCCTCCCAGTTGTCATCACTTTTCCTACCAATTTTCCCAGAGGTTTATCTCTCCTTTGCGATTCCATAAGAATGCAGGGGACAGAATAATTTTTAAAATCATATGTTCAAAAGCATCATAGTCAAAGCTGATCTGAAAAAATGCTGTGAACCAATATCCTTGTCAGCAGCCTGTCTCCAGCATCCTGACACCATTCTTTTGCTCTTGTCGCCTGTAAAAGCACACCATAACTCAATTTTTGCTTTGACAAAAAGCCATACAGACCCATATCACAATATTATCGTTGTTCAGCCTGGCTCTAGCTGCTGTCAGCTGCCAAAACACCTTGAGGCTGCACTTTCACTGTGTGATATTGGCCCAGAATATAAGATACAAAACTACATTTAAAACACTCAAGTCCTTTCCTTCTCATACAAAAAAAAAAAAAAAAAAAAAAAAAAAAAATTGGTTCTTTCATGTTTGCAATATTTAGAGTAGAGAGACTCAGCATCTCTATTTCAGTGTGTAAGGAATTTTTAGTAAGTATTTTCATATTTTCTGGGGGAAGACATAGATGTGCATGTAAGTACTGTACCATAAGATGAAATGTGGAAACTGATAGGAAAATATAATATGTTTTATCTTCATATCTATTCATTATTAACAAAAAAAAAGATACTGAACAACATAGCGATTATATTTGCAGTGATAACAAATTTCAGGGAGAGAGGGGTGGCATGAAACCTCCAGAAAACACAGTCTACTGGATCTAACATACAATATTCTGAGACAAAGCCTATTAATGACAGATTCCCAAAGGACCAGAGATGCACAGCCTGCTGAAGAGAAACAGAAGTACAGAAACCAACACGTTATCTGACTATTTAGCATGAAATGGCTGAAAAAATCCAGTTATGGCCTAGGACAGGGGTGTGATTGAGAATATCACCTCCTTTTTTAGCATAGATTATGCTGTTTTAATTTTTTTACAGAACTTCTCCAACAATCTTATTTGATATGGTTTTTTATCTCGTAATCTTTTGCTTTGTGCCACCCCGAACCCCAAGGATGCAAGAGAAATTCCTGTCGGTGTGAGAGAATTTCAGTGTTAAAAGCTGTCAACAAAAACTTTAAAGCCATTTTTCAGTTTCCCAGCTCATTTTGAAGTGTTTGAGTGGGATGCAGGTGGTCAATCCTGCCTGGCTGGAAGGTGGGAACTCTCCAGCCCCGAGGTGGTCAGCAGGAATTTCTGGTGCTTGGGTGATAATGTCAAGTGGCACCAGTTCCTGCAAGGACCTCTGGTGAACTGTAGAAATCGATGCAGGACAGAAATACCCAGCACTGCTGGGTGCTTGTGCTCTGATGAGATCTGGCAAAGGGAAGTGGCCCTTTTCTCTTTGATTAAGAAAAATACTTGCAGCTGCATACATTAGCTATAGAAACTCTATAGCAAAGACAGCTCCACTGTAATAAATCAAATCATATTGCAAGTACGCTTCCAGGAAGCTGTTTCAGGAGAAATTAAGGCTAGCAAGCCTCCTGAAATTAAGCTTCTGCTGAAATAAATTGGCAATATCTGACTAATACAGTTCAGCATATGTCACAAACGGGAGAGAGGCTCTTGGCTGATTGTGCCAATTTAAATGGTTGTTTGCATCAAATCATTTTGAGGTCTCAGTTTGCACATTGGTGTTCTAAAGAACTTTAACTTTACTTTGGAACACATATTAAGTTGTTTGGCACAGTTGGAGTGACAGTGTGTGGCATTAATTTCCTAAATTAAGTTTACTGCTCATACATTTGTTAGTGAGTGCCTGATGGCTTTACACTTTATTGAACATTTAGGAATATTGGATGCTATCACCATTTTCCTGTAAAATTCAATTGTCTTTAAAGAACTAAGGTGGTAAATGTGGTGGTGCTAATGTGGAATTAGTGATTACAGGAAAAATATAACTCCCAAATTCCACTGCTCTAAAATACTCAATTCAGCTAACCATGGAAACATGCAGAAAAGCCTTGGACATGGGATGGCTTTTTAATCACTGCCAGCAGTTGATTATATTAGTGCTTTATTTCATAATTTTATGTGTCATGTTAATGAAAATATTATGGGAAAAAGCAGTTGGAAAAGAAAAGCTATTTGCCTGTCCTTACTTAATAACTGCTTCTTGCTGCTCCATCAAGGTGGTTTTTTTCCTCTGAAATTGCTTTCTGTGTGCTGGAACACAGCTCATTGTTCTTCTGGCTGACAGTCTAATCATTCTGCCTTGCAGACCTCTCACTTACACACAGCAAGTACATGCCACAGCAAAGGCACTGCTGGATTACCAGGACATCCAGTCCTCTGGAAAATAACACATATTTTACCTTCCAAAGGAAACAATACTGAAATTGCAAAATCTGTGGTGTGTTTCACATCATTTGTATATCAGGATCTTTAATAACCTTCTTTTCACCAACTTGGTCAAGTCCAAGAAGATTTAATAAACAAGAGAAGATTATTCAGTCTTGCTTTTTTAATACCACTACAGCAACTATATTCTTTCTGACACAACTTGCAAAATTCCAGTTGCCTTCTCACCTATCTCAAAAATCCTTTGACTTAAGCATCTCATTTTGGTCAATGTTTTGATTAACACTGCACACAACTTCCTGCAGCACTGCCAGCACCTAGGTGACTCATTAATCTGTCTGCACAAATCAGCTTTGCAGGACTGAGGGCTGAAGCACAAAAAGCTGCATCTTTAGCTACACGTGTTAGAAAGTTTAATGTCAGAGGTGTCCTGAAAGCCAAAGTGCAGTCCCCTTGCCTGGCTGTGTCACAAGAGGAAAAAAAGTGTGTATTTAGAACAAATACAGCATTTGAATTCTCAGCATGTAGGAACTAATAGTTTTACTCAGTGCTACTGTGATTTAAAGAGAGGCTTTGCTTTGTGTCCCCCTTCTTCGAGCTGTTTGGAGACATTATTCACCTGTGATGATGATATATGTCAGCAGAATATAAAAGGGAAGGGGAAATGGAATGAGGCAAAATAAAAGGCCTCCAGTAGTCTTTACAAATTTTAATAGTGTTCCTCAACTGCTGCTGGTTCTCAGCCCAGCTCAGGTTTTTTGAATCAGCCCATAACACCCACAGGGAGATTTGCAGTCCAGGGCACATCCCAGCTGAGCCTCTCAGAGGAGGGATGTGGCCTTGAAAGACACAATAAAGATGTTTCCAACCACTGGATGTGGTTTGTGTGGCACCTGAAAGTGTCACCAGGCAAACAGGCTCTGCCTGGGGGGAATGAAATGCCTGAAGTGCTGCCTGGGCCCTTTTCCTTGCAAGGCACAAGTTTGGAACCCTTTCAGCCCAAGGATTAAAGAAACATGCTTTAGAAAAGAGAAATTAAAAAGAAGGTTGGAATTTATTTTCTTTTTATTGTTGAAGCCTGTTTAAATTACTGTCAGCAGTGTAAAATGATGTAAAATGGATCAGAGCTGCCATCTCAATTTTTAATGAGATAATCTGAACGGGAAGATCTCAGGCACGTGGTCCAGGTCAATGCAAAGTTGTCCTTACGTGATGTTCTCTTTAGTAAGCTTTAAAGTACTTGAAATAGATCTTCCATTGCCCTGAGAGAGAGACAGCTTTTGCAGGAACAGACCCACTTCCTTTAACTGCAAACTAGACTCTCTTCTTTTTTTTTTTTCTGTGCTTGGTTGTGTTGTCATTCTTATAAAGAATTCAGTGCTGAATTCCACAGCATGACTAACACCTTTCCTTACTTTATTTTGTGTTAGCTCGAGGCTTTAATATTATTATTAATATTTTATTCTTTATTTCCTCTTCCTGAATTTCTTCAAAGCCAGTTTTGCTATTTTTCCTATATTATTTACCCCTAGGCTGAGGGCACATTTCCTACCTTTTTAATTTAGCAGTGGGATATGAACACAGCCAGGGGGAAATTCCTGTGTTACATTATGTAATCCATAAACTTCCATTGATAACCTAGCTAATAAAAATATTCCCATTTTGAATTTGGAATTCCCTGAATTGCTTTTAATTGTTTTTAAAGCAAATAAGCATAATTTTAAAACTTTTTTTTTTTAAAAAAAACCCTTACTCAGGAAATTATATGATCCACCAGTAGAGTCATTAAGTTTGTTCAATTCTTCAGTCCTGTCAAAAACCTATTAGGTTCCAGTGGGTTCTCCCCAACACATAAATCTTGCCAGGCATCTCTTTCTTAATTATATGGCACAGGCAGCTTGGAGATGTTGTATAGTAAATTAAATTGTCAGAAACACCCAGTTTCAAGTGATTATTTGTGCTACTGAAGCTGTGTTGCAGAACTGGAAGTGTTTTCTTGGCTACTCTTGGGCACAGCTTTCATTATTTATAGTTATGAAAATATTTTTAGGTGGAGAGAAGTTTGTATTTAACAGCTCTGAAGTACAATTCGCTCTGTTTGATCAGCCATAGAAGTCAAGGTAATGAGATACTTCCTGATATTTTTAAGTATTGGAGATAGATTTCAATGTCTCATTTGTCTCCTTGTACCAAATCAGGTCTGTGAGGGTGTGCAGCTACAGATAAGAAGTAATTCAATTCTAGTAAGTAAAAGCAATCTGTTAAAAAATTGGGATTTTTCTGATGAAAATGCCAGAGTATTGGACTTGAAGTTATAATGAGAATATGTACTGGGTATTTTTTCATTATCTCTGATCCAAAGCTCTGAGAGCCTCTTCAGAAATCTTTAAACGATTTCTTAGAAAAGCAATACTCCCCTGTCTTTACTTTGCCATATATAAATTAACTTTATGCTCTCTGTGACCCTTCTTTCTTTAAAGCAGAGGCCAGAGAGCTGATTACCTCAATAATTAATCTGGCCTGACCATTGCCCACGTCCTTCTGTGGGTCACCCAGAAGGAAATACACTGGGACAGAAAATGTATTGACTATTCCAGAAGTGTCCATGCTTCCAACCCAGAAGCAGAGGCCAAAATCTCCCTCCTGTTTCCCAGCCAGGAAATAATTCCTCAAAAGAAAATAATGCAATATTTCTGTCTCATCAGCACACTCTGATCATGGCAAGGGTGACTTCAGTGGAGAGGTTTTAGGGCAGGTTATTTGATTTACTGGAAAATAATACCATGGACCAGAATTGTTTGGTACAACTGTTCAGCTACTTGTGTTTTATTCTTAAAATAAGGTACTCAAGGAATTGGGCATCACTTTTCTTTGCCTCATAGACTTGTATTTCAGAAAATCTTGTTGCCAATTAATTCATCTGGGTAAATATCTCCCCTTGTAAAAAAACACACCTTGAGAATTTTTTTAGTGAAAAGGCAGAATATTGTGCAGCTTGTTAGGCTGTGGGGGTGCTTTCAGAAATGGCTGATGCCAAAGGAAAACACAATTCTGTAAACACCCTGATTTAAAGTCAGCCTGACCTCTGAAAAACTCAAAGGTTTTGTGTTTTCATCAACTGCTGAACTGGTTCAGGTAGATAATGACTATATTAAGGATAGACAAGTGGTTCTGTGGAGCATTTTTATTCCCTCAAGATCACTACCATAAAATAAAATGGGTATATTTTTGTGTTTGCACTAAAAAAAAAAAAAAATCCCCAAATCTACTTTCTTATTAAACATGTAACACAGAATCTCCAAAGTTGGAAGATGCTTGTTTCCTTTTGGAAATGTGTCTCTCTGCTGCACTTAACACTGTGTGTAATTTATGTGCACTTAAAATAAATATATCATTACTATACATTATCAGTGAGACAATGGCAGCTGGTTGCATCAGTCATGGGAGAATTTTCAGAACTTCCACAATTTTACTTCTGTTATGGGATAGGATGGAGAGTTTTTGGATCCTAAATCTGAGAATGAAACTGGAAAAAATTCTACTGATCTCTTTTCTGGAATTAATTTCTTAAATTTCACCGCAGGTACATTCTTCTTGAACTCCAGATGATTTTCTAGGACTTTTTCCTAGAATAGTGGAAATCCTAAGTTGGAAGGGTCCCATAAGGATTATCCAGTCCAGCTCCTGGCCCTGCACAGACACCCCTACAATCCTCCCCTGTCCCATTGTCCAAAGGCTCCTGGAGCTCTGGCAGCCTTGAGGCCATGCCCATTCCCTGGGGAGCCTGGGCAGGGCCCAGCACCCTCTGGGAGAAGAACATTTTCCTAAAATCCAGCCTAAACCTCCACAGAGATGAAAAAGGAGCCTGTATTTATAGTTACCCAATTTCCTAAAACACTCCAGCCTAAACACCACTATCTTAGGAAAATCTGACAGAACTTCACCAGTTTTGCTGAATATTTCCAGTCTGCTAAACCAAGACAGAGTCCACTCACACTTGGAATTATTTTTTTTTAATGTGGTGTGTGTCAATATAAAACTTTCTGGAGGATGTCAAAGATGCTGTGAAAAGAGAGGTGGGAATAACTGACTTTGCCCTGTTAATCTGCTCTTAAAACTTCCGTGGTTCTGAGCATCCCAGGACAAAACCAGACACAAAAACTTCCCCCAAGGTCCTGAAAAGCAACCACAGATGGGGGAAGGAAGAGGGATGGAGGAGGGAAGCCAGCGGTGGCAGAGCCAAATGTCCCAAAGACATTTCTTCCCTATTTTCACATGCTCAAAAAATCAAAATTTACATGCTAGTAACGGTTGGAACCGGTGAGCACCACTCTGTCACTGGGATTTAAGAGACCCTAAAGTTTTACAGAGGTTTATAGAGAGGCTCATTCCTTTAAATCACTGCAAACAATGTGTCTTTAAAAGTCCTCTGTTGTGCTGCTTGTGCATGAGGAACATTACCCTTGAACTTTCCCCCAAGGGTCCCGGTGTGCTCTAAAATCTGCTCACAATAAGCACATTTGCAGATGTGCAGACATAGAATTATAGGAAGTACAAACAAGACCCCTGTGTAAAGCAGAGCACGCTCAGAACAAGGGAGGTTTATGATTCAAGTAGTTTAAAAGACTTTTTAATAGCCAGTGAAGGAGGTTGTTTGCTTTAGGAAAGTACATAGAATAATAATGCACGCACTTGGTGCAGAAAGAGATGAGGCAAAGCAATTATTCGGCTCTTAGTTGATGTTATTTGTATAATGAACCACCTAAAATGAGGCATTTTACCAAGACCCTTGTTTAAAAATACTTTGTCAGGCAATCTGAATTGGAACTCCTTCATGAATAGCCAGACCTGTTGTGTTTCACTATTCTCTCTCCCATTATGTTGCTGTTGCAGCAAACAGATCTCAGTGACCTCAGACTTCTGGGGAAAGCTTTATAAACCCCAACATGAAACTGCTAAAGGCAAATTCTTTCTATTTCTTAGGATTTCACCATCCATGTAGTGGCTAAATTGAATTTATAACAACAAGGTGGTGCGGGCACATGCTGGAGGATTTCCTGGGCAGTGCAAAGGTGAGACACAGGCATGACATGGAAAAGTGAGATGTGCAAGGCAGGGCCTGTGCAGAGAAGTTCTGCTCTGCTGCTGCCTTGCCAGCTGACATAGGGATTATTGCATTTGCTTGGCAGTGAACACTGTGAAAGATCCATAGAAATGTCCATCACGGAGAGGCTTTTGAGACACTGAGGATATTTCTTATCTGAAATGTCAGTGATTGTTCAGCTGCATTTTTAGCTGCTTCTAAGTGTGGATGTTTTTTGAAGACTGAGTGGAAAGATATCGACATTCCTTGGGGAAAAAAACCCCTTTATATACTGTATTTCCTGGCATTCTCTCCCTCTGTAACAGAGTGTTTGAGTTGATGCAGATTGTTGGGGTGTTTCTCCTTGTAATGTAGCTTAAATATATTGAGAATTTAGAGCTGGGAATTGGAAACCCACATTCAAAAGCTCTAAGAATTGGAATATAAAGATAAAATTGTGCCATCACTGCAGTTTGTGAATGACATTTAAGCTCCATTATAAATTTAACTCCTTTCTTCAATACCTTCTATATTAATGAAACCTGTTTGATAGGTCCAGGCCCTTTTCACACTGCCCTAAATTTCATAAAATTAGGGCAACTATTTCTCCTGCACAGTTATTCCAGGAAAAAAAAAAAAAAATTAGTTATGTGGAAACTTCTGGTTTGACTTCTGCTGAGGTTCACAGGGCAGCGACCAAAGGTGCTTTTGAAAACCCACAGTAACAGAACAGCCTTTTGAACTCTGCTGCTTGCCTCAGAAATGGAATTTTTATCTTCTGCGTGCTCGACTAGAAGTATATAAATATTGCATGCTTGATTTTAAGCCAGGCAAATTCAATGTAGCATTGGAAATGTAGCATTTTAGTAGAAGAGAAGGCAATACTGAGGTCAGAAGAGCTGGAGTAACAGCTCTGGAAGTAAATGGCAGAGAGCAAGGACTTCCTCCTTTTATGTGGGATAGTTTTGGGGTGATTTTATTTTTGTTTGGGTTTTGTGGGTTTTTTTCTCTTTATTTTTTATTTTTGCTCGTTTGGGTTTTTTGGGATTTTTTGTTTTGGTTTGGGGGGGGGTTGTTTTGGTGTTGGTTTTGGGTTTTTTTTTTTTTAGTTTTTTGGGGGGATTTTCTCTCCGTTTTTGTTGGTTTTTTATTGTTTTCATTTGGGTTTTTTGGAGTTTGGGGTGGGGTTTTTTTGAGAGGAATATGGTGGTGTGTTTGCTGTTTTTTAATAAGAGCTTAGAGATTTTTTGGAAGAGGACCTTGGTTTGAGATCAGCTTTTAAACTTGAGCTCCAGAATTTGGCAGCAGGCAGCAGTGTTGCCACGGCAACTCATTATCTAAGGCTGTGCTGCTGAACCTCCTGCCAGTTCACCCACAGTCCAATGCTGAAGGCAACCTCAGAGGCCATTGAATGTTCTGTCCTGGAACAGTTCAGCAGGCCCTGCCAAAAATAGCCTGGGACTTGAGAACAACAGCAGCTATCTGGGAAAAAAAAGTGGGGAGAAAAGTTTTCCCTTTAGAGGTGAATGAATGCACACAATCCTGGTGGTGAATTTCCACCCTCCTGGTTAAGCCACTGGAGGTTTTCTGGTGAGCAGAGGTGGCTCACAGACATTTTCAGCCTGAGGGGTGGTGATTGCATTTTGTTCTGGAATAACTTTGTAATTTAGGGTGTTCTCATCCTCCTTTCTCCTGCTGATGTGCATTATATCTATGTATTCACCTTTTAGCATATAGAAATAATGGTGTGATGAATGTATTGTACTGTAGGGCTTAGCAAAACATGAAATGTTAAAATACTTGTATATAACTGAGAACTGTATAAAGCAATTGTGCTGTTTGCCAGGTGGGGCTGGACAGGGCTGTTCTTAAGGAGGTGCACCCAGGGACGTCTCTCAGAGTGCCAAAAGAGAGGGAGATGTTCTGTCAGTCCCACGTGCCACCACTTTGCTGCTTCTGCCGAGTTCTGTTTGTAAAATCAGCCAGCTGGTTGCACTGAAGCATCCTCAGCCCAGCCAGTTTTTAATATCTACAGTCCTCAGTATCATCCGTTCATTCTTCCTTTTTTATTCACAAACATGGTGTTGGTCAACAACAACAACAAAAAAAACCCTCTAAAAATGTAGAATGAATACCATTAGTTGTGCTCATACCCTCACATGCAAAACTTGAGGACAGCTTTCTGTATATTTGTTATTGCTTGGGAAGCATTGGTCTGTTTTGGCATTCTGCTCCCCAGACTCCTGAGGAGTTAACCCAAACACCTCTCTGCTCTCCATCACTCTGAAACAGTATTCCCAAACTGTTTCTTTGTGTTTAGAAATGCTTGTACTGCGATACACTTGTCAAAATGTTCTCAGAAAATAAGCCCCAACAAGAAGTGCCTGTCAAATAATGCAAAACTGACAGTTTTAGTCAAATTAATGATGACTGATACCATTTGCCACAAGCATCAAAGCTTCCAGTAACATTTTCTTCCTGGCAACAAGCAAAAAGATAATTTTTTTTTTAGTTGAATTTATTTTTTTTTCATTGGTGGTATGAAATGATCAAGGTTAACTTTGTATTTACACGAATTCTTTACTATTTATCTCATGATTTAATTAAATGTGGTGCTGTTTAACAAAATACCTCACCCCTCATGAGATGACATTTTCTATTTTACTCCTAACAAGCTGAGATATATATATATATGTACAATGTATATTATATAATGTGTGTATTAATGCATCATGCATAAGTTACATAGCTTCATTTAAGTTTATATATAGACATTTCCATATTTTAACGTAAATTTGTGGGTGATCCATAGGTGGAGGAGTAGTGTTGGGGATTTATCTTTCAAGCCTAGCACAAGATTACAGCTTCAGGCTGAGTGCTGTGTCCTGTAGCTGAGGCTGAGGCAGAGAAGACTCAAACAGGAATTACTGCAGAATTCCTGTTGGATTACAGGAGCTGTTTAACAGAAATTCAAACAAAACATTGGTTTCTGATGTGCAGGTATTTCAGTAGTGCAAGAGAGGGAAATGTCATTGGATTTCACACTTTTACACACTTTCAAACGAATGAAATGTGAATTTCACCTGGGGCTCATTCTCAATTTACTTCTGCTGCATCGAGGCTACAAACCTTAGTGATGAGCACTCCTTTCAAAAACTGGAATATTTCCTCTGAGCAACTGAAGAACAGATATGTTTAGTGTAGTTAAATTAGTTTTAGATCCTTTTGCAGGAAAAATAAAAACGAGGGGCAGAGGGGTGGGGAGACTTTTGTTGTTTTGGGTTCTTTTTTCCAATTGTGTTCTGGAAGACACTCTGAAAACAGAACTTGTCACAGCCCCAAGGTACAGAGCTGCACCTCAGCTCTGCTCAGAGCTGAGCAGAGGAACCAAATCCCCTCTGATGCTGCAGGATTTTGAGCCTGCTGAAAGCACCAGGAGGGCTCCTTGTGCTAAGGAAAGCAGCCAAAACAGGAGCCAAGGACTGGCATGTTATAAATCACACTGCCAGATCAGCCTTTCTTGGTTTGTGTCCTCTTCTTATGCATAATTTGTTTGCTGCATAGCTGGAGTGGCTCATCTGCCAGCTACAAGCTATTCCATAAGAATTTCTTGTTTGTGGTTTGTTAGAAGACTGGATTTATGGATCCTCCTTGCTCCATTGGGCAGCTGGGGATCTAAGGAAGGGTGACAATCCTTGGTAAGCTTGTCTTCTTTAGCCTCTCTGAAGAGAGAGGTCTTTTATCTTAGAGAGGAATACCATACACTGGAATCCATGGAAAAATAAATGGAGCTGATGTCCCATGAGAGCCAACACGCCTGCCAAATTCATAGTAAGTTTAATGCATGTATGGTAAAATGGAATATAAACCCCATCAGGTGTTTTATCCTTTCAAAATCACTATTTCAGCTCCTGCAGCAGTTTCAGGAGCTCTGGATCCATACCCAGGGCACAGCTGGGATGCTTGGGTTGGGAGAGTCATGGAAAGGAAAGGAAAGGAAAGGAAAGGAAAGGAAAGGAAAGGAAAGGAAAGGAAAGGAAAGGAAAGGAAAGG
>VZUI01049040.1:0-41544 GCA_013401135.1 Cettia cetti | reverse complement strand
AAAAAAAAAAAAAAAAAAAAAAAAAAAAAAAAAAAAAAAAAAAAAAAAAAAAAAAAAAAAAAAAAAAAAGAAAAAAACCCCAAAAACCAAGAAAAATAATTCCCAGATAAACATTCAAGAGTTTAGCAGGGAGTTGCAGTGCCTGTATCTGAGCTATGACCAGACAAATGGTATCTTTAAAACCTACTTATCCTTTGGCTTATGTGAATCTTCCTTTCTTAAATTATCTAGAGAAGCTCATTTCCAGTGTGCTCACATAAATTAAATGCTGCATCTCTGCATCTAACCTAAATTTGTTCTGCTTTTAATGTCTTGCCACTGCTTTCTGAGATAAAGATTCTTTGCCTCTGAAAAGATTTTTCCTTTTATTCTTTCCATATCTTCCTGAAAATGGTAAAACTTAACAAACAAACAGAAAAAGGAAAAAAAACCCAAGACAATAAAGTAGTCAGGATTTGTAGATTGTAGTAAACAAATTCAAAGTTTTCCCTCTTGGGTTTTATCATGACTTTACAGAAATTGTCACAACAGATGTCAGCAGGAAATACAGCTTTATACATTAGGACATAATGTGTGAGGTGATGACATTACATGTTTTTCAGGAAGTACAAAACATTCAACACAGAAGTGCGTTTCACCCTCTCTTATTTTCTCTCAGGGATTTTCAGGTGATGTGGCCCCAATATTCATTTTTAATATGGTTTAGGAACAGAAAATCTTTCTTTTAGTATTGATCTCATTCTTCCTGTTTTACTATTATCATGCTGTGCACTGACCATTCCATGGTCTTTATTTTACATTATTTAACTCCCTTTTTTCTGCACTTTTAGCGTATAACATTTTGGATTTTATCACAACATTCACTAACAAATTAAAGTTGATAAGAAGTGATTATGAAATACTACAATACTCTATTTCTCTTTACACTGTAAATTAAAACGTTTAACTCAGGAACAAGATTCTTGTCTAGTTCCATATGTTCTTTGATTGTGGCTATAAAATAAAAGCTAATTATTTCCAGAATCCAATTGCTTTTCATTAAGAAACAATTGCAAAGATTCGATTGTCTATGAGTGTGTTGCAAAGATATTTTGACTGGATTAAATTTTTAGTTACACACCATCATCAAGTTCCTGTCACATTTCAGTGTTATTGATTTGAAACAGAAGTGGAATTTTGATATAATTTTTTCTGCACTGCATATTGTGTAATTATTCAGATGCTTCATTTTCATTTGTGCTTTCCTACTTGTTTTAAATGTTATTACTTGCTTCAATGCTTTTTCATTTTAGTGAATACACTGATAAATATTTCTATCAATTGCAGATGTGATTTTTGCATAAGTAACTGAAATCCTGCTACCATGGATTAATACAATATTAGACATCAGAGGAACTTGTAGAAGCAATTAGAAAGTCTATGTGTGTAGTTGTTTATTGAGTTACTTAGAAAATGCTCTAAAGAGACTGCTTGAGCAGAAAAAAAGGACATTAAAGCTGTTAGTTTTGCTGTCAGATTTTTAGGTGTCCTCACTGTGGGTAAAATGCTCTCACAGTCACTCCAGTTTGCCTGCAAATTGCAATTCCTTTTTATTCTCCCAAGGAAGGGATGAGCACGTCTGTGTGCAGTGGGACTGACAAGGCAACTCTCCCAGCTGCAGAGGAATGGTTGTGCTTCAGGTTATCTTGAAATATAGATCTTCAAACTAGAAACATATCTTGGATATCTTCATGCTTTTTGTGCTTTTTTCCTCATTGAGATTGGGATTTAATATGGGGAATACAACGTTCCTCCATGAGCAGCCATTCTAAAATCAGTGGGAGTATTTCAATCAGAAACTAGCAGACTTCCAGATCAGGCTTCACCTTCCTTTCCAAATTCAGTCACAGAGAGGAGTTGTCTGAATAATTGTAAGGTGAACCTTATTATTACTACTGTTGGTTTTCCCCCCTCTATCTTTCAGACTATTAAAAAAACACAGTGGAAAATTGAAAATTTCCACTATATTTTCTATTTCTGCCTCTCTCATGGGGCACTTGAATGGTTGGTGGGAAAAACAGTGGAGAAAATATACGACCTTGCAGTTGATAAAATAAATATTAACAAAGAATTAATTTCTTTGAATGAAAATTCATTCTGTATATAAAATTGGAAAACATTTCAATTTTTAGTTATGATACTAACTTAGGAACAGAAAATGCTTTCAAAAGAACTTGTGGAAGTAACACATAGGTCACTTTGTGTCCCATCACACACAGAATTTATATATGTTAGAAACCCACTTGGGTACTGTTGCAGTCAGTGGAGAGGCAAGTGCACCTTTTGTTGGCCACAAAACAGGAACAGGAAGATCCTTCTTGTTACTCAGTTCTCCACAGCCAAATGTTGTCCACAGAGGACTGTGAGGTAGATGATGGCCACAGAACTCTGTGCTGGGAGTCTCCCAGGTACTGACTGAACCTCAGCAATGGCATAGAAGAGTGTGCAAAGTTTAATGTGGGTGACTTCAGGAGTACTGCAGGAGCAGAAGCCTAATGCTTGAGCTTCCCTACTGGATCTCACCCTTTTAATATCATACTTTGGAATATTATAGAGCTCGTGTCTGTTAAGTTTTTATTAGTTATATAACACGTATTAGTCCAGAAACAAAGAATTACAGGCTTGATTCTTATTATCCATGTAGAAGGATTATTTGTAACTCAGTGGTTGGCATTATAGTACGATCATTAATTTCCTTTGCTTTTCTCTTCCCAAAAGGAAGTCTTCACAGCTAGCAAGGAAGAACTGTTTTCAGAACATCACTGGGTAATACTTTTAATTTCCTTTGCATATTTTAATGCAATCAGCAGAGCTTACATCTGTGTAGCAATCAAATTACAAAGTCAACTTAATCCAATGAAAAGATGAAGAGCCAAATAATCAAATTCAGATTAATATTAATTGCTGTAGTTTCTGCACCTGGATTTAAAAAACAAAACAAAACAAAACAAGAAAACTACCACACAGAACTGCCTCTATTTAATTACAATGTTTTAACTAAAAAAATCCCTAACAACAAAACCAAACTAAAAAAATAATCATGACCCCTCTCCTTGCAAGATCCAAACCCAAAACTTTTTTCTCCTTGTACCAGGAACATGTCTTGTCAATATACAGATTTAGATACATATAGCTCAGACATCCCAGTGAAGCTATTTATAATTTTTCCTTTCCCTAGCAACTTTTATTAACTAATTATCAATCTTTAAGATGGAAATATTATCCCTATTTGACACAGCCATGAATTCCTATTGAACATTTGTGGTTCTAGTTCTGGAACTAAATTAGTATTGCTAGTCCATTACTGAAACAGGCCCCAAAGCCAACAGGGTTCTTATTTTCACTTTTTCACACAGCCAACAGTGAATACAGAAAGCCAGCAAACAAAAAATAAATTACCATTTCCAGTTCTCCTTCCCAGAGGTGCCTTTACCCTTCCATTGGACAGCAGCTGCACATTCAATTAATTCAACATTGATCCTTGTGGGTCCCTTCCAACTCAGAAAATTCTGTCATTTTGTGAAGTAAATGCGAGGGGTGGGATCTCCAGTACAGAGAGAAATGAGCTCTTGGGGATGGGAGCAGAGGCCAGATAATACAGATTTAATAGCTATAAATTGAGAAAAAGAACTACTCTGCTAGCAACTTGTGCATTTCAGTTTTCTGCCCTTGTTTATCCTCTTTGGTTGCATCACATGCCTGATAAGGTGTGTGCTGTTACACACAATGGGAGCAAAGTTTTCCAGTGGAGGAGCTGCACAGGAAAAAGGTGCAAATGGGAAGCTGGAGAATTGCCATTTTTCTGAAAACAATAGTTAAAAAAATAAATTACTGTTTGCTTGGACCACAACCATCAGGCTGGTTCTGCAGGTTTGCAGCCTAAGCATAAACTGGACCCTTTCTCCCACTCTGACTTGCCTGTTCTTCAGCCAAAGCACTAAACCAAACATATCATTGTTTTGTACATTCTACCAAAAGTTTAATTGCTAAGGCAGATGGAACTTTAATATGGTGTCAAGATTTAACAGTGGACCATGCTGATGTTTAGTTTCATTTTGGAGGCTACATAAGTTCTGTGCAGAAGTAGGAGACAGCAACTGCAATTAAAGCATAATTGGATAGAAAATGCTCCTTACACAGACAGAATGTGAGATGTAGGAACAGGACTTTGCTTCTTTAACAAGAGCTTCCACTAGTCATTTAGGGATCCCTTTGAACTAAAGGAAATGGCTGCAGGTGTAATTACATCCTCTCTCGTTTAATTACCTTTGGAATCCAGAGAAGATTGTAGCAACTAATTGAGAAGTTATCAATTACTACATTAACACCCTTCTGACCAGTAAGATCTCACAGAAAACTCTAAATTTGGAGAGCTGAGTTTCAGCAGTTATTCAGTCATGAAGAAGTATTAAAAATTGCTGAAATATGTACTTCTAGCACCGGTGAGATTCATAAGAGTAACCTGAAAGTGTTAAAGTGCAAAATTAATTTGTAGATTGAATTTCAAAATCAGGCAGTACTATCAATGGTCAAGTGGTAAAACAGATGTATTTGCTCCTTACCATTACAGGTTAACCTTCTCAATTACATACAGAGCACACAAAGCAAGAGAACTTCAAATATTGCAGTGGTCCTTTCTTTCCAAAGAACAACTTTATAAGTGAGGAGAAAGCTTCCTGATCAAAGCAGAAGGATTTGATTTTGCATTTTCAATGCTAAGACTTGCCTCTTGAAATTGCCACTTGAGAGTTTGTGGCTGTAAAAGCTTGAAACAAACACAACCCAAGTTTGCAGGAGAAAATTCAAACTTATATTCAGTTGTCAGCACTGTGAGTGCCAGCCAGTGCAACACGTTCTAGGACATGATTCCTTTCTCTTTGTGTTTGATGACCTTCCAAATCACCTCTCTCCTTTCCATGATGTGGCTGCAAGTGAGAAGAAAAAATGGGAGTTTCACATCCTTCCTGATGAGGTAGATTCAGTTCTATAACAGTTTTCATCTGGACAGAAAAAGGAAGTGTAAGGAATAGGAATGCCAGGTGCTGATCTTTGCAAGGAAATTCATAAATGCATCTTACATATATTAGTAATGTTAAGGCAGACTTTATATAACAATATAAAACAGAAGGTCTTTCAAAATAACATAAAAAAATTAGAAGTTCTTGTCACTAGGTGTGTGTCAAATTCAAGTTATTAAGGGTGTGCATGAAAAGCATCTCTAAAGAGCTGTGCAACCTGAAGGTAGAAACAGCTTCCTTGAAAGGTTATCAGCTTTGGGATCCAGTCACAAGTCAGTCCAGATTCTCAACATCATGTCTATGTGTTTAAGCACCAGATGTCCCTCAGATCTCAGCCTTCTTTATACCACTGCACTGTGAGAAGTCTCTCAATTCCTGCATTTACTGGACAAGACAGACAGGCAGTAGCACCATTAGGCACAGTTGTACTGTAGTGTCTGCAGGACTGCAGATAGCCATGGAGTTAGATACACAGCTGTCAGTAAAGCTTTGTGTAAAATGGTATTAACACAATTTTATTCTTAATATTTACTGTCATTATTATTGGAAATTATTATTACAAAAAAAATACTGGTTCCTAAAGACTGAGGCCCTGGGGATTTGGTAAAACCAGCACTAACAATGGCTGATTATGACAGTGAAACACAAGTTATACTGTAAATTCAGATGTGACACTGCAGACCACTGACAAAAGCACACGAGACAAAGAGGTTGCCTTGAACTTTGCTGATCAGACCTTTGCTTTACTGACTCAGCCTCCTCCCTTATCACTGGGGGCTAGGGAGGGATCTGCACTGCTCTCTGGGTCCAATCAGGGCTGCTGGACCTGCTCTGCTCCTCTTGTCTGGGTACGGTGTGAGAACATCTCTGTCTGGTGAGGGCACTGCCCTGCTGTCACCTCCATCCCAGCTCATCTTCCTTTGTGGAGCAGTCTAGTCTTACTGCTCCCTGATGAAAAAAGACATCAAACACCTGTTCTTGCTGCCTGTGGATGTGTAAATTGATTTGTACAAATGTAATTGTGCCTGCATAAGCAGTTGGCACTTTCTCCTGGGCATATGAAACTCAAAGGAACCACGTGTAAGGGCAGAATCCTTTGCACTCTGACATCCTCCCTGGTTAGACTGCTGATCAAATTAACTTTTAAATAATCTTTCTGACTGGCCTGAAGTGTTGAAGGACAATAGTTCCTACCCCTACACAATGCTTTTCGTTTTTCAAGCTATTTAATATCTGTAATAACTGAAACTACTCCTTGTAACAATTAATCCTTTGTACTTCTTTTGTGTCTGACAATTGATGTTCTCCAAGTATTTTATGTATTTAATAGATAAAGCCTCATGCACTTTCTGTGCATGAAGCCTTACAGGGATAACTGAGTTTTAGAGCACAAACAACTTTAGAAAAAATCAGCAATGTCTCCCTTGCATAGCAAAGGGAAATAAATGTAATCTTCATGAATCTCTATTGAGATATGAAACATTACAATTTTCAGGAGTTGAATTTTTTTTTTTTTTTTTTTTTTTTTTTTTTTTTTTGCAAGAGGACAATTTGAAGCACAGAATAATGGAACAAACAGCTAATATCTGAAAACAGGCTTCCCACTGACCTATACAGCCTTGCCCGTGAGGCATGAATTTATCCTCTAATGTGGGACAGGGACACTGTTCCTGTCCTCATCAAGGAGGTCTCAAAGAACTGCGAAGGTAAAGAGTCTCTGTGTCACAGGACATTATGAAAAATCCCGATATTCTCTCTCTCCATGATTTTTACACCAATATGATATTGGAAGTTTTTTAGCTCTTCCAATTCTCCCCAAAATTATAAATAATGTAATGAATGTAGAGTTCTGGCACATGTTAAAACACCTTTGATTAACACCAGTTTAAGAAAAGTTTAAATTAAATATGCTGTATTACATACACTTCCAGATTGATAATAGCAAAATATAACTGTGGTAAAAAATTTTGCAAGGAATTTGGTGCTACTTAGACGTAAGCATAGAGCACACAGGAAATCTCTCAAGCTGAAGACACAGCTGGCAATGTGAAAACTGGAGTAGTGCCAGAAGTCCACCCTTCTCCTGTAAAACAATGAGACACTTGTCTTGGTGTGAGATGTAATAGACTAAGCCCCAAACTACTGAGCCTTCTAGGAGGTTCTGTGCACCATGGTGATGCATCAGAGCCCCTGCTGACAACGTGGTAAGCCACAGATTGTTTTGTTTGTGCAACCCAATGCTAAACCCTAACAACAAAAGGCTGTAAACCCCCTCTTCCATGCAGTTAAATTTTTTAGAGCACTTCCCAGGCTTGATGCATTGCTGAGATGGTAAAACATGCCTCATTGCACTGTGACACTGTATCAGCAGCACAGATTGCCACTAGCTTTCTCCCTCACTTCCCAAGTATTGAACTGCAGCTCAGTGTCACTGCTTTCTTTCAGGAAATTGAGAAAGAAAAGAAAGGGAAAGAAAATTCACCAGGTGCATTGGAAAGGATGGTTTCTTTCCTCTCTAGTATGTACAATAAAGTTATTTCATTTTTAAGCAGGTTAAGCAGTACAAGCTCCTCTCAACATGCCAACTATCAGAAATAAGTATGTAACACAAATGCTGGTTTACCCTGAACACAGGTCAAAAAAGCAGGACAGGAGCAGTGCATTGATAGGAGGAGAGGAATCAGGCCTATACTTCATTTATGTCCAGTTACATTCATCTGCCTAATGTCAGACTTTTCTCAGGTCCACTAAAGTTTGCAAGTGAGAAAGGACACAGACAACCTTTAGATCTCAAACTTTGGCTCGTAGCTTTGGGTTTTGTGATATCCTTGCATAAGTCTACCTACCTGGGAGCCTGCAGAGCAGCAATCATTTCACAGGGGCTGGGAGGCAGCTAGAAGTTTCTCTCTTACTGCTGTGTCTTGTTTTGGCTGGCTGGCAGCAGAGAGGACAACAAGAGTGGCACCAGGAAGACTTGTGAGATGCTGCAAGACCTGTAGCAGCAGGGGCCTCCTTCCTGCTTAGGTCTGAGTCTGGGAGATGTGACTTTTTCGGGAGCTCTGAATAAGAAAGGCAGTCACTACAAGCATGTGAATAATCAGAGTTAACTGCATTTTAAATTAGGCACGGGAAAAAATGAAATTATAATTACACTAGTAAGAGCCATCAGTTGATAGCACTACCAGGAGCCCTTGCTCTTTGAGGACCCAGTTAGCAAAGCTTGAGGGAGGGTGGGTTTTAATGATTTTAACTTTCCCATCCTAAATAGTGGTACTGGTCAGACACTTGAAACTCAGAAGGTGCTCAAGCATCCTGATGAGTAAGGCTTTGAATCACCAATTCCTCTGGTTGACTAAATGGGATGTGATCCAGCCACAGAAATCTAACAACCTTTTGATGGCCTAAAGTCTGAGAAATTAATTCCTCTGATGTTCAGCCTCACAACTGGCTGTGCCTGCTTGCTGTGCACATAAAAGACCTCCAGTATTGGCAGAGGCCTCCTGGAGTACCAAACAGAGAAGGCAAGTAGGAGCACAGAGTTTGTTGGAGATTCAGTCATTAAAGTCTATTCATGTTAGCAAGAACAGGTATAGATAATACTGGCACACATATATACCAAGAATATTTTCACAATTCTGAGTGCCCTTTAACCCAATGTCAGGGCAGTCTCAAGGAATTTGAATGTCTTCTTCACATTTGGCTTTTTCTAAGTGCGGAATTCATCTTATGTTAGGGTGAAATTATATTACATTCTGGCTTTGCCCTCTGCCAAATATATGTTTCTTTCCATTGCCAAATTTTCCAGTGTTTTTGTAGCCCTGAGTGAGCTATTCCTTCCTTCCTTCTACCTGCCAAGATCAATCATTAACACCTATGTCTTTTTTCTTCACTTAAAAGTTTTTTTCCTTTTATGAAGCCAAAATTAAATATATATTTACTGTTACTATCAGCAGACCTGATATACTTGAGCAAAAAGCTGAAAATATATACCTAAGGACAGAAAATTCTCTAGAAATTTCATTTTTGGTGTGATTAGTTGTTGAATAGTATAGATTAATTTATTTTATTTTGTGAGATTCCTTGTCACATAAAGGAAATGCTCAGTGACTTAGGGCAGACTCAGAAATCTCTTCTTAATGATGTTGGAAACATTGCAAATGCATGAATTAAGAAATAGCTTTATACTTTAAAGAAAGTGTTTGATTTTATTAGCCTGGGGCATTAGAGGACATAAAAGATGTAGTGAAGTTATTCCCCTGCCTCCTTTTTTGTCATGAGGAACTGAAATGCAACATATATACTTCTAGCATACATTTATCTCTTCTTCATGACAAGCCTTTAAAGAAATGCTTGACCTAAATGTCAAAAATTTGTGTATAATTTTTAACTGAAAGACCAAAGAGGAGATAAGTTTCTAAGATGGTATATCTTAATTTTTCAAGAAGGAAAAAGACAAAATCAACACTTATTTAAAAAGTTGCAAGAAAATTCACATGAGAGAGCAGAGGTAAGAAAGTCTATTTGGATTAGATGCTGCATTGGAGGTCAGTGCCTGAGCACTGCTGAGAGGGGTTTAGAGCTCGTTGCCTGTTACTAAGCAGTGCATAACATTGCAGATAAATTTTGCATGTGCATGTGTACTCATGCTAAATTCTGGATCCAGGGTGCATCTTAACTGAAGACACTCATGGGACTGGAAATAGAGCGGAGATTGGAAATAGACTGCAAACTTGTGTTGGAAATAACTCTCCAGAGGCTCCTGCCCATGGCTCTGAGAACCCTGATATGAGTTACTCACAGACACCGGGCCAAAGGCTGGTTGCAAATTCAACAGCCCCATTACTCACACCTTCTTAAGCAGGATTTTCCGTTGCTGATCTACTCACTGTTCTGTTTTCCCATTTCCTCAGCAGCCACATTTTGATGGATCTATGCTGCAGTGCAGCCCCACACCCGAACAGTTGTTCCCAAGTTAGGAAAGAGTTTAAGCATCACCCCTGAACTTTTAAGGAAGAAGAACCAGAAACTTCTATGCTTCTCTCACCATAATGGGCCCAGTGCCAGGACAAAAGCACCTGTTGGGCCCTTGAGCTGTTTCTCAAAAGCTGTAGCTCTTTTCTATTGGGCAGCATGCCAAAAATCCCTCCTAAAATGCTGAATACTTAAGAGAGAGCACAGAGATTCTCTGGACTTTTTGGGGTGTCTTAGCAGGTGCAAGGGACCTCCCTGCACTGTGCACAGCTTTTAATATTTTGTTTTGTATATTTTGTTATTTTCACTTTAATGAAAACCTTTTTACTTTTTAAAAACACCTCCAATCAAGCCATCTCCCTAATTATTCTTAAGCCATTTCTGGGAGGTTGCTGAACGCTCTCAGAGTTTGATACACTTTTGTGGGGCTAATAACATGCTGGCCTCACGCAGCCACATGTCAGATCTATTTATCTCATTTCTGTTTTGCAAGCTGAGATGTCTTAGAAGTTATTGTCCTGTGGCTTTGCTGCTGGAGGTGGAGTTCATCCCTTGGTACACCACTTGTCCTGAGCTGTTTTCAGTTCCTCCCTCCTTCTCCCCTCTATGACATTGTGCTTTTTATGCTCTCCAAATATTGCTACATCTCTGGAGCTCGTTTCTTAATTTAAGTATGTAATGTGTCCTTTCTGATTTGGTAATCTCTTATGGCAGCAATAAGTACATTCTGCTAGATTATTGCCAATTTATAGGTTTTTCATGACTTCAGGATATTCCCTGGGAGTCCCAGATCCAGGAAGTTGTTACATTCAACCTCTCACACAAAACCAGGAAAAAGGAAGCTTAGCTAATATTTTGCCCCAGTAATTTTTGATAGTTAAAAACAGGTAAGGTAAACAGGCCTGATGTTGAAAGTCAAAAAAAGCACTTTACCTCGGAACACTATTTCCTTTGGTATATCATCTAGCCTTTTTTTCCTTAAAAATAACATAATATAGATGAGTCACCATAAACAGCAATCCACTTTAAAACATTATTTGCTAACAGTAAATACATATATTTGTACAAAACACATATCATTATTATAATTATATATGATTATACTTTTTTATTATCACATAAAGCACTTTATATTAAGAAATAAAATTAACTTAAATGGGATTGTCTTTCTCTAGATTCAATATTTATCACATTTCTGTGTCCTGAACTGAAATACACACAAAGAACCTATTATTTTAACTTCTATGTTTGTCATTGAAGGGATATCTTCTATATAGCATTTGAGCAAATTGCATAGAATTGATCATTAAATCATTCTCCAATGTAAAATTCATGTACTTTACATGAACCTCTTATTGTGAGCTAACCTTTATTACAAAAAAAGAGATTTTTTTAACCTGAACCATCTAAAACACTTAGGGTTGATTTCACTTTAGATTTGATTGTGAGGAATTTTAAAATATTTTGTGGGGGTTTGGAGGGGAAGGGGGATTTGGTGTTATTTTGGTGGTGGTGAAGTTTTGCCCTAGAAAAAGTGACCCAATGAAGTTAAAATTGATATGTCTGTAGCAACCAAAATGTGAAGTGTATTATCTGCAATCTACTGTGCACCACTAAACTAAAACCTTTTTTCATTTCTTATGCTTTGCCCCAACAAGTTTTAGATAAGAATTATTTACATTTATTACCAAAGCCTAAGCATTTTACACTTTCTTGCATTCATTACATGCCAAATTTCATCTCGTATAGGGCCAGGCAGCTCTAATTTTAAAACTGGAGTTTAAAATCTTAGTAATACTTAAAAGAATTTCAGCAAACTACCAAATAAAAATAATTTCACATTGCCATCCTTGTGAATTTAGTAGAAACTTAAAAAATTCAGTTGATAAGGCCTTTCATGATGTACAAAAGTTATTCTAATATCTAGAAAGCTTTTAAAGATACTTTCAACTTCATGGTTTAAAGATAAACATCCTTTGGGAACACATTCATATTTGTCTGTGTTCAGTGCTGGCAAAATGAGCCATGTCTGAAGCTCTTTGAGGAAAGGTAATTGAAAGCTTTTGACACTCAGTCTAAAAGAATCAGATGAAGACCTATCTATCACTCCTTTTACAATATAATTTGAGAAAATAAGGTGGACAAATAGATGGAAGCAAATTTGTGCACTTTTTTATACAGACTAAATAGTATCTCCTACCTTGGATTTGGCATTTACAAATAATGAGACATTTTTAAAATTCAGAGCAATCTGTTTCAAACACTTTTCATTTTTCAGATATTCCAAATGTAATTTCTCTTTCATCTAAAAATACTAAAGGAGAAAACAATAAATTGTTTCTATTTCAGCAGTGCAGAAAATGACAACTATGTAGACTATTTATTGCCATATTCACAATATGAAGTTTTGGCAACAGTAGGAAAAATATGCTTTTTTTCAGAAAAGATTTCAATTTAATTTTAATGATTGATACATTTTTCTTTGAAGATGCTGGACTCACACTTTCACACTTTCTTTTACACATGATGGAAATAAGAAAGGGAATTTTCCGTGTTGGGCAGGAAACATATCCACAAAAATAACAAACCAATCTCCTTTCAATAAAGGACAAGGAATTTCCCTTCAAGTTACCTGTGATCAGAGAATCTCAGAGAGCTGAAAGAGCATGTCTTCCTGTAAGAAATTTCATTGGAAACAACATGTCATCTCCTTTGCACATGGGTGATTGTCCACCACAGAGATACAGATAGAGAAGAAAAGATTTTCCATTCCAACAAGATGATTTAAAATATCTGTATGCTTCCATAATAACTGATGCTATCAATATGCATTATTTGCCTCCTTTACTAAAGATCAGCATCCAAACAATATAGATAAAATAGACATACACACAATATGCTGGGAAATACTTACAGTAGCTACTCTTTCTGATCAGATTTAAGCATTCCACTTTGACATGGATATCACATACTATGGGTAAAGACTTATTGGTGAAAATGGTAAAAGCAAAGAATTAGATTTAAAATAAGCCTACAAGGCCAGATATCTTTTTTGTATGTTATTGTTTGAGATATAATACTAGGTAAAGTATTTCAACATTCAATAATTTTACAGTAACAAATAGATGAAAGGAAATACACAAAAAAGTATATTTTTACAAGAAACTGTGTAATATCACAAACATTTTCCAGCTATCATTGAAAAATATCATATCATCATTAAAAGAAACTAGTCAAGACAAGATTGAGGACAAACACAAGGAAAAATAGGAAGGAGAGGGATTCTGGTCAGACCAACTTGAAATAAATAATAAAAAAAAAAAAAATCAACTTAAAATTTTTGATTTTAAAAGCACAGATACAAATCTGCTCACACATATAAAAAATGCATCCAAACCAACAAAAAGCAATCATACCAACTTTAATCTCTGCTAGAGTAAAAAGCTTTGGCAATTCAGACAAAAGTAACTGGGAGACAGATGTTTTTTTCTTTTTAAATCCAAGGAGGTACATAACTCCAGCTGAAGGTGGTGAACTGGTAGGCACTGCAGTAGCCGACCAATTAACATAATTTTTCCTTAAGGTTACTTACTACTTATTTCAGTACATACTCTGTCTGAAATATATGCAAATGCAGCTGAGAGTCACTAGGGACTGTTTTGTTAGAAGTGATAATCAACCTGAGCAGTACAAACATGCTGCAGGCTAAACAAGTTGGCCTATAGCACTTCAAGAGGCACTTTGCTTTGAAAATCCTCATAATCGTTGCCAATGCATCTATGTCACAGAAACGAAGCAGAAGAAGGGTTTAATCAAGCCAAGCTGAACATGTAAAGAATCATATGGGACATGGGAATAGCAGCCACTTCTGTGTAGTGAACTTGTGTTCAAGCCAGATGTTTTACTGACAACACTTTCAGAGGTTGCATGAATATTTCAGTGCAAAATGAGCAGGAGCTACAAATTAATGAGTTCTTTTTTCAAAGCCACTTAGATATGCTATTACAGCTAACAACATTTTCCCTTTCAGACACAGCTATTTTATTTGAGTGAGACAGAATGCCTCTTTCAGCTCAGGAAAAAATATATCTATTAAAAATGTATTGGAATGCAAAGAAATTTGTGCAAGCATTTGTAACAAAAGACCCTTATAAGTATAGAGACTCTCAGAAAAAAATACCACAGCTTAACAAATAGAGGACAAGTTAATGATATCCAGAGGAGTATGGTCTGAAGTTGCAAGCCTTTTCTTGTCTGAGTAGTTTTCTCACACCACATCCATAGAACATTCAATATCTTTTGTCCCCATAAGAAAACAAACAAAAAAAAAAAATGCTTCTGCCTCTTTAATACATGAAGTTGAATGCTTCACCTGAAAGTTTGGAACTAAAATTTTGATCTGTGGTAAGACTTGCCCCTCTTAAGGCAGATTTTAATTTAGTAGACTTCTGCTTTATAGTGTATATTGCAACAACTGTCTGTGCTTCAAGAACAGAAGCAGTAGTCTTGGGCCTCTGCATTCACAGATATTTTTGACTTGGACATGCCAAATGCAATATTTTACACATGAAATTAAATTTTAACACTGCTATGGTAGAATCCATTTATAAGAATATCATGTTATATGATTATTCAGTTCAATCAGTTGTGCAAATAAAAGAAATTGATCTTAATTAAAAATTTCAATAACTATCTGTCTGTCAACTTTTCTGCAATGCTTCTTTCATGCAATTTAGTTGTATGGTGTATTTGATAAAATCTTTTAGATACCTTTTAAATATTTTCTTGACTTACATTTTTTGTGAATTATATATTCATCAGTGGACTACACTTTGAAGGTGTTTTCTATAAATTAGGGAGCTATTCTGTGCATCTTAATGGAACATATCAGCTAAATTAAAAGTGAAGAAGTCTGTATGTCCATAATATGTCTTTTTCTCTAATATTACTTTCATTCATAAAGTCTTTTGAAGAAAACCCAAATTTCCACCCTTGAAAACATGAGATTTTATTAGTGAGCAAAAAGAAATCAAGTTGCTGTGATGTGATCTCCAATGACCAGGTGTAATAAAAAGATTCTTTTTACACTGAGCCTAAACCAGTAGTGCAGATTTACTTCCTTTTCCTGATGTAAAATACCAAAAAGGTGATTCAAGAACCTTGTCCCTGCCAGACCCAACAGGAACAGTTGAGGTTTTACCTGTGCAGGTCTGACAGCAAGTTGTTTTCCATGGCTATTTTCGGTGGTGTCATTACAGATAAACTTGGGACAGATGACTTGGGACAAAATTCTCAATAGAGACAATCCCAAATCCAGAAATAGGGATGATCGGAGGTTGGCTAAGTCCTTTCATTTTCTTACAGTACTATGTTACAATGTGGCTTCTCTCTGTGTAACCTTCCAACTTTGTCTTTGCTTTTCAAATCCTGGCTAATTAGAGGATTTCTCTTCTTTGTGACTCCGGACTCTCATGTCACACTTTAATTACAAGGACTATGTAGTTTTCTATTAACTGTGGATTTTTTGCTTCTTAGGTTTGTATGTTAATTGGTAATATCAGCATTCAACTTTTTTTTTTTTTTTAATGTTCTCCATTATAGTAGTTAACCACATATCCAGGATAGCCAAGACTAACCATTCATGAACTTATATCTTCAGCCAACATCTGTGAAGATCCTGTATTTCTATTCCTGCTTATGCTGTGGAAATGAAGAGTAAAAAATACATGCCATGAAAATAATTTACCTTTTTAGAGAAAGCATCTTCTGAAATACTCATGCATCTTGCTTTTAAAATACTCAGATCTGTTAGGTGTTCAGTTTTGTTTTGGTTTTAATTATTGCAGTTATTTTACATTTTAATTATATTTGAATCATATTACTTAGCTTTTATTTCCAGCTATTACATCTATACATTATAACAGTATAGTAAATATAATATGTATATTAAGCCACTCATACTTAAATTTTGAAAACTGTTGTCAAAGGTAAAATCAAAAATTGCCATAAAAGCAAGAATAGGCAACACAATACTCAATAAACACTTACAATTACATAATTTCTCTTCCTCAATATTGGTATATTTAACTGGGAAGCTTTTCTTGTAGTCTTGAAGTTTGCAATCTCTGTCCAATGTCTTTTGTTCTCTTCCTGCCACAAACCCTATCTTTGAAATAAGGTAATTATCCTTAATTGTATCTATCGTGCCTGTTTCATGGAAATTCCTTGGGGCAGGATATGTGTTTTCCTGTGCTTGTACATGCTTTTCCATAGTGCCTAATAGCCTAGTATAACACAGTACAATGCCATTCTCTAGGTGATTTTATCCCTTGAAATTAGCTTGAAATCCACCTTTCACTAACTGCTGCTTCAAGTTTAAAAAGCTGGCCACTTGTGTTAAAAACAGAAAACACAGGAAAGGATGTAACATGATAGACAATGTATGTCTAGGTATTTTCTGTGGGACAAATTGCTCATTCAGAGCAAGATAATTTGAAAAATTGACATTGGTAACTTGGAAGCCCTTTACAAGGCTATTGTTGTTGTTTTAAAAGGCACACTTAGTGCTCTGGCTGGAGAGAGCTGGGTTTGTAATTCACCTGTGGAAAGGTCAGATGTTGCACACATAGCTCAAAACATGACTGCAAGATGCTCAGAAATTGTAATAATACACTTGGAATAGAGCAAAGCAGAAGTTGGAAAATAAATGCTATAGATACTGACTGGATTTTCAGGGGCACTCAAAGTGCCGATTTTCTTTACTTCAGTGGAGGAGAATAAAATTATTGAGAAGAAACATAACTGCTGACTGGATTTTTCTTTGTAATATGTACCAAAATGTTATATAATCTCAGTGGAAACTCAGTTCTCTGTACCTTTCAATGTGACTAATTTATTTGTTTGTTTGGGTTTTCTTTTTTAAATTTAACAAAGAGTCTCTCTAATATGTTCCTACTGTGAAAAAAAGAAATAATTTTCTAGGCACCCAAATTATTCTTACAAGGCTTTCCATGAACACTGCTTTTCTGCCAACTCCTAAACAACCTTTAATCAGAAAGTCTATTACTCTGAGTCATTAGGAAGAAACTTCACTGCCAAAATCTGATGACAATCAACTTTTTAGACCAGATTTTCTCTCTGGCGTACAAAACTGGAAGCACCTTTGGGCAAGCTATGCATGCTTCTGATTATCTAAGTAGGAATAATGAGAGGATCATGATTTAGTAATAGAATATTATATAATACAAAATAATTTTAAATTTTGCATATCAATTTCAAATCCATGGCTTCAATGATACTTGCAAAGCGTGGAGAAATATAAAGAGAGGGGAAATAAAAAGGGAACTCAGTGCTGCCTGGTAGAAAGGATAAAGGATGATGGAGATGCAAAGTCCATATGCTAAAGGCCATGAAACCAATAAATATGGCATATTTATGTATTTACTCTTCTCCTGGAAAGAGGAAGGCTGTATCTGCTTTTCTAGGAGCTGAGCAATATGGAATTTTGATATATGAAATATGAATCTGCATACTACATTTCCTTTATATGCTTATTTTACTTTTGTCCTTGAATTGGATATAGTGTGGATGTGATTATCATGCACTCAGTTCTCTTTCCTTTAATTGAATATGAATTAAGATCCTCAACCATGAAAATATTTGCTTCTCTGGAGTAACAGCAAGGCTAGAAGTAGGTAAAACCTGGCAGTTCTGACTAATATATATATATATTTGTGTGTGTGTTTGTACATATATATTCAAATCAGCATTCCAAGGGCAGCTGCTGCTATTAAGGACATTTCACTTACAAGCACAATATTAAATTAGATTAGCTTACAGAACCCATAAACATGTTATGTCGGTGTGTTATAACAATGATAATAGAAGCAATAACAAATAGAATTTAGAATCACATTTTAATTAGTCATATGAACAGTTTAACACAGAAATACTGACAAAGCAGAACTAACAGTGTAATGAAGCTGCTTAAAGGTGTAGATAGGAGCCATCCTTGCAATATAAATGCAGTATTTAATAAGAATTTTTACTTAAAATAATGATTTCACTAAATCACTGTAACTAAATAAAGGCCAAATGAGAAGAATGTCCTGGTTGACTTTACCTAGAGGAACAAAGACCCTTTTTCCTCACTATGAAACTTCCTATGGAAAAAAATGCAATTCATGCATAAAATTGCTCATGTATTAGTTAGGATATCTGATTTGTAGTTCAAATAAAGGGAAGTCATTGAGAAGTGTTATGTTTCTCTGCTCTGGATAATTTCTTTATTTTTGAATTTAAATGGTGTTAATGATTTGTCTGTATAACCATTTCACCTCTTTCAGAAATGGCCATCTTGTGGTTATATATAGCTATATAGCCAATGTCCAGACAAAATTCAGCAAATAGTTAATTGACACATTCAGTTCTTGTCACTAAGCAAAATAATGAAATGGAAGGACTCAGCGTTTTGTAAAATGGTAATTATGTAGCACCCACATATATACAGATGATCAAGTTAGATGAAATTTAAATTAATTTACTGATATTCCAAATGTTTCCCAAAACAGTGATATTTCTGCACCATGCCAGGTAATGTGGTATATAGCTATAAATGTGGTATATAGCTATAACACAAGGAAATTAATATAGAAACAAAATGATGAAACAAAAGGAAGCTTTTTCATTAATTAATGCAGATGAGTTTTATGTAATAGTGATTAGGATATGGCTAAATCCACCATCCTCACTAAGGGAATCATATAAATAAAAACCCCTGTAAATAAAAATACAAGGACTAAAATAAGAAAGGAATAACTTATAAAAAGTAATGGCACTATCTTCTTAATACACCTAGAGGGAACCCCGGGTACCACACTGGGCATTGCCAAATGCATTTCAAGATGGAAAATGTTATGATTCCCTTTGTATAGATGAATCACTGGGGCAAAAGTCCTCAATGATTTGCTCAGGATTATATAGACAGAAGTTGCACAACAAGGAAATTCAAAGCTGATACCTTAACCTCTGAACCTGCCTTTTCTCTAAAAAACTATAATAATAAAAATTTTTTTCAGAAAATGAGGAAATGCATATCTAAATGGACAGCAGTCAAGAGGTTAACTGAACACGGCTTTCAAAGAAGTGGGTGTTTCTTTTCAAGTAAATTCTGCTGTAAAAAAATGGCAGGTGAAATGTACTTTGAAAACATAGGCTAAGAGGGATTTTAAATAGTCAAAGGCTCAATAATATGTTATTAGAACCCATTGTTACAATGCAGCATTCAGACCAAGAGCTTAGCAGGAATTAAAAAAGGATTAAACCTTTATAAGGATAATGAGAACATCCATAGTTACTTTAGATAGGACATAAAATAATATTTGTAGAAAAAGAAATACAGGCATTCCTTGAGGCATAAATGATCAATTTAGGAAGGTAGGTAAAAAACCATCACCAATAACAAAGTTGTTGTGCAGATTGCAACTTCCTTTGAAGAAATTTTGAAGAGGATTCCATTAGACATAGAAAAACATTGCAGAAGGCCCATTTGTAATTTACAGACATTTTCATTTCCTATGTGACCAAATGAGAAAATGAAAGTAAAACCTCCAGAATTACCTGTGTTAGATATCCATACTGCAAAATTCATCTATCTCAGCTTTGATAGAATAGCTTGCACACCCTCTTCATCCACACACACTCACCTTCCTTAAATAGGTAGGCCACACCACACAATATTTGACTCTGGATGTAATTTGGACCCCATATGCTGCCTCTGCAATCCTCAGGAATAATTATTTTGTGTGTATATTGGCATTTGGGTTTTTTTTCACTTTTAAGCACCTGAAACAGTAAGTATACATATTTTGGAATAGCATTGAACTACATTGGAGAAGGGTATATGCAGTCAAACGAGGTGTACTCCTCCATACTACCTCATATGAGCAATTTCTGTGTGAACTATATTCAAACTAACAGATTCTTCACAAAAAAGGAGGCTGAGAATCATACAACATTTTGTGCTCAATGCACACAGCAGGGAACTAGACCTGATAATGAGCTGAGGAGCCATTATTCACCAATGCAGTTGTACCCACAAAGAATATTTCCTGTTTCCCATTCACAGGGAATCTTCTGGCATTCACAGAGCCTTCTGACATTCCAAGTTATTCAAAGACTCAGAACCAAAATGCTTAACACAGCAAACTCTGAGCTATGAATGTCCTCCCCTGCAAATAAGGCTTTGTGCCTTAAATGATGGCAAAACACCCAAGAGAAGACCAGTCTGTGAAGTATGGTGTCTTCTCTGTATTCAAACAAATCAGCTTTGTGACCAGAAGTGAATTTTTTTTTACAGGAAAATAATTCCTGAGGTGGTGAGGACTTCTGAGTTTTGCTTTCAGGAATAGTGTGTTGACTTACCACTGCGAACGACCCTTTAGCTGGAAGACAGGATCTCCTTCAATTCTGTTTCTTCAGGGACTGCTATATGCATCATCACAGATTGCCTATGAATATGGGTTATTTGGGGTTTTTAACTTTAATCACAGCAAACAAAGGCACAATTTGTATCTTGCAGTTATGACCTTTGTAATGGCAGCACGCCTGAACAACCACTTGGTGTACATGGAAAAGCAGTAGAGTTAAAAGTATGTTTCTTCTGCATACTACAACTCACCAAATATTTGAAATGCATAATATTTTTCAGAATATTTTTATACATTAGAAATTACAGGGAAATATAATTAAAAAATTTGTGTAACAAGTTCTGGTTTAGATACGTGGCAACAATTTTTTGAAGTTAGTTGTAAGTATTTAGACAAGATGTGAATATAAATGAGCTAGCCAGTGATGAAAAGGCTAATAAGATTTTGATCTTTCTTCTTTAAGTGAAATTAAATTTTATTTTCAGCTGCTTTGAAAATATGCTTCTATTTCCTCCTATTTTTCTTTTTCTGGAAATTCTGTGAAATCTGATTATACATGTAGAAAAAAGCTGAACACGTAGGCCAATATCCAAAGTGCTATAGGAAAAGGTACTTAACACACATGGTTTAAGAAAAGAGTTTGTCATAATGGATTTGATCCATGAAATATTTTGGATGCAACAGCAGGTTCCAGAGACTAGGAGGTAAACAGCTGTTGCCCCTTTTCTTTTTTTTTTCCCAGTGAGTCCTGTACCTGCCACTACAATAAGCAGAGTTGGATCACACACTCTGCAGCTGCTCTTGACCTCTTATAAACACTGCAACAACTCATACTACAAAGTTGTCATAATAAACTAATCAGTTCACCTTTTTTTTTCCTTCTAACTCCCAGTATTCCAGGCACAAATAATTTTATTTAAGTTATTTACATTTAGACTAGCATGCAGTCCTTCGCAAGAGGAAAATATTTCACTAAATCATAAATCAAGTAAAAAATATGAGTGTACATTGTGTAATGATGTTTGTAATAATAAGATTTTGACTAGTCAAATTGTTGTTTTTAGCATCAGAAGTTGTTGGTGCAGGGGATTTTGTTGTTTTGTTGTTTTTTTTAAACGGCAACTACTATTTTGGTTTAGATTTGCTAGCTTAAAAAATCACAAATCCATTTTCACAGCTCATATAAAGCTCACTGTACAATTTCTAGCACAGCAAGAAGAAACTCAGAAGATAAGTAGAGAAAATGATTTTGAAACTAAGTCAGCATTTCTAAGGAATTTGATTTATAAAATGCAATTTTTTGCCTTCAGCAAATCCTTGAAAGTTATTATGGCGGGTTTTTTTTCTAGTTAACTTTCTCCAACATGCCTGGTGATGGAAATAGCTATTTACAATATTTAAAGTAGTTTTACAAATGCTATATGAAAATCACAGTTACTTTTATTTCTCTGGTACTATTACCATTAATATTTTGGGAAACAAGAAATTATATTTTCACAAAAGCAAAACAAGATTGTAGGAGCTAAACCCAGTCAAATTAAAATCAGGGATGTAAATAAGAACGAAACGAGTTCTGTCATGACTATACTGCAAAGTAATTACTATTTTATCTTAGAGGAAGCTAGAATAAATTTCTGCAGGATGCTATGGTCTAGAGAAGTCTGGAAAATGTGTCTGTAATGTAATTTGAGGTTCTTTCCTATTCTTATTTTGTGGTCACATTTTCTGAATATATCCTAGAGGTGCTCTGAGTCACATAATCCTTTACCATGTCCAGGAGGTGCCAGGCCTGCCTGGATGTGCCTGCAGGGTGGTGACACCCTCACAGCAGCCCACCACACCAGCACTATTCCCCTCTAGAACATGTAAATTGAATAAAAAGTGTTGGTACAAGAAATTTCTAATGTGATTTTTCAGGTAAATTTGAGCAACATCTCATATAACAAACTGTGGCAGAATATGGGGTTTGATAGGTCTTTGCTGTATGAAGGTGTCTATGACTGCATGCATACAACACCCTCCTGATGCCTGGAGGGACTATGGTTTTCCCTGAATAATGGAAAACCAGACCACAAAGCCAGAGAGGACTAGTGATGTTAGCACACTGGGAGATGAATAGGCTGTATGTGCTATTGTTGCTGCTGCTTTTACTAATTTATTTAGTGTTCAGACTAAAATGTAGCGAGGAGTCTTTTGTCACATCATTTTTTAGAGTCAGACACCAGAGAGATGGAAGTTAAACAAATTAAAAACCTGTTCATTGCCCCAGGCATGTTTTACTTTGTCATTTGGTTCAGTTCATTTCAGCATTACACTTTTAATGGCTCACTTAGTTAAACTTGAACTTATGATTACTGTTACTACTTCTAATAAAGGCCTGTTTTGTGAGAGCTTCATTGCTGTTGCCTCAGGATAACAGCTGCTAATTTGTTTTATTACTATAATATATTTTATTTAGATTTTTCTCTTAAAAACTGCTGGCTGTGCTGCTTGCAGTCATTGTTTTCTACTCTAACAGCTAGTTTGCAGAGCTGGCATAGCCTACAGGACATTGTATATGGCAAAACTGTGGACTGATGAGTCAGATCTACCAATTATTCAATTTATACCACAGGCTTGCTTCTGACTTTGACAAAACAAATTTTTCCTTCCTGTAAAACACAGAGAGCAATATCTGTATCCCTTGCTAGGGCTAGAGATGCTTGCTGATGAACACTCAGGTAAGATCAGCATATTTTCTAGCAGGGCTTATACACTGCTTTTTTATACCACAGGTACACTTGAGGCAACTCAGTGTCCTCAATCCAGTTATTAAGCATATTCTTTGGTGAGTTCGGGTGTAATAGGTTTATGGGAGAAATTCGGGTCTTATTTGGATTGGTGCAATAATTGGAAAGTATTGCACTGTTATCATGCAGCTGTTATTTCAGAAATGTAGATTTGATAGATGAACCCAAATTAATAACCCAAGGGCAGAAGGCAACCTGGGTTCTGAATTAGTTATTTTGGTACTTGCAATTTTCTCTCACGTGCCTTTTAAACACATTATTATTCCCTGTTAGGCACATGAAGCTTGGCTGGTCTGGCTATGCTTAGCAAGCACAAAAGCCTCACATTGCCCAAAAGGGTCCTGAGGCAGCATAACAGAATAGCACAAGCCCCAGCACAATCCATCCTCTGCATGGAGCTGGGCCTACAGCCCAACACATTCTCTCAAGGTTGCACAGAGAAGTTGGCCTGCGTTTTCTGATCCCTTGTTCAGAGGAAAGAGATCATCTTGACTGTCTTTCCTGTACCTATATGTCTCTGTGCTTTATCTTAGGATCACGCTATAAACTGCAGTTCTAGTTGGTGGGGTTTTTTGGATGTATTATGCATATTTTATCTAAAGCTGTCCATTGAAGTCTTCACAGTAACTGAGAATGAAAATGTGATTCAACGAGCCATAATCACTTTCTATTTATTGGACAGATGTCACCCTTCTAAAACATCTGGATGAAGCACCTGGCAGCTATTCTGCCCAGCACTCATGTTCTTATGCAGAAAGAAGTGATCCAGTGGACACTACTCCCCAACATACCATCAGGTCTGTCCCCCTGTTTTTCAGCCTTCTGGTTTGAAGTCAGTTTCTCATGGACTTTCATGTAAACAAAGCAATGTTTTTCGCAACTCTCTATATTGTTTACATTCTTCTCTTTAGGAGGGGCAATTGATGGACACTTTCTCAGACCAGTGGAATTGAAGAGGTTGAACCTCAGTCTTCCAATGTGGTCTCATTTCTGTAAATCTATATAAACTCCCTCTTTTCCCTCCTCGACTTGGCTGTGGTGTCTGCCTCTCTCTTGTGACGGCAGTGCATCACAGGACCAAAGCTAAATCTAATTTATGTAAATGCCAAACTTGCATTCACTGAGAAGAGATGGACTAAAGAAACTTTATAACACAAATTAACACTCCACACAGCAGAATCTTGCAGGTTTATAGACACAGAGAAAGTGAATAGTATCTTGTGCAGTGAGAGTCTGGAAACTTGGGTAGATGCTGTAGGAATAGAACATGAAAGAAATTTCCACTGTTTATTGGTAAATAAACCTCCCCAAATCTTATTAAAGAGGAATGATTGTATCAGTAAACTTGGCGTGATGAATTTGTGGCTATTAATCTCTGACAACTCAAAGACAAGTGATTAGGATCCTTAGGCCACCTGGTTTAGATAACCAGTTTTGAGAAGCTTGGTCTCAATGTACTTTTAGGACAACTAAAATCATAATAAACTGCATCACTGACCTCTGCTGAAGATAGTAAGAACTGTTCACTTTTTAAAATGGTTTCTTATCAGTAAGAAGTACAAAGGATTCTCTCTTCAGGTTAAACTGGAATGGCTGGAGATTGAAGCTAAGACTGTTTGGTGATAAATTCAAGGAAGTAAAGAACATAGGTGGGAGAGAATGACCTGAGCTAAGGGAAAATACTGGCATAAAAACACCAAAAACCACATTTGTCATTGAAACATTTATTCTGCAAGTGGAAAGAAATATCCCTCTGTGCAGCCAAAAATGTCAAACTGGATAGTGCTGGAGTTTGTGAAAAGAACTGTATTTCATACAGATGCAGGAGACATAGCTTTAAGCTTTGGTAAATCCTTTCCAGTCTTAAGTTCTTGTCATGGTTTCCAGTGAGCATCACAGTGCTCCCTTTGAGTTTAGCTGCAATGCTAAGTCACTGAAAACCTCTCATTCTGTTCTAAAGTGACTTGCAGTCATCAAGCACCTGACACATAACAAACTTTTTTCCTCACAGGTGACTATGAGAGGAATCATATATCACACTGTATTTTAATTGTACTCTGAGTACAATTAAAAACTTCATTTTCTGATCTGTCAATACAACTTCAAGTTTTCCTTTTAGACAGCCTGTATTTAACGAAGACGGCCATATTTTACAGTGCCACTACCAATCTCTTATTCCAAAACCTGGAACTCCATTATGATCTATGGAGAATAAAATTAAACTTGGGTATGCCTGCAGGAAAAAAAAGGTGGGGAAAAGCATAATGTAACACCATGATCAGCTAGTAGGTTGCACAGGTTTTCTTGATTAAATCCAGTACACAGAGAGCCAAAAGCACTCAGGAAGCAAACAAATGTAAATTAAAGTTTGGGATAATATTTTAAAAAGTGTTAAGAAAAGGCAGAAGGAAGAAGATGGGATACACTATGAAGGGAGAATTGGATGGTTACAGAAGAAGAGCTGCAATTTGCTTCTGAGCGTTCGTCTTCTCACTGCATGTTTCCATTTTTCCTTTCTTTTCAACTTCTTTCCCAACCCATTTCCTTAAAAAATAACAGTGAAACAAGGCATCAGCAATATCATGTATCCATTTTTTGCAGCATTGTTTTTCTTCATTTTATGCCCCTGACATTTCTCAAAGAAGTCTGAGTAAGACTGGATCCACAATAAACGGAATCCACAATAAATGATTTTCATTATGGAAAACAATATCAAAATAAGACTGTCATAATAACTGCATTTTGGTCAGTTGGTGTGTAAATTTTTGGAAAAGCAGTAGTAATCTTCATGTCTCAGTGAAAGAGGACAAAACAACTCTCTTCCTTGTTCCTCCAGGGAGCTAAAAGAATTTGTCACTGATAAGGAAGTCATTTAGAAGGTATTTCTAGGATATCAGTCAGGCTTATAAGCAGCACAGCAGGAACCATATCAAGGAGACCAAAGCAATTAGCAAGAAAAAGTCAATTCCCTGGTGAGACTGAGAGATGTCTGAATTCTACTACTAGCTGGTGTAATCTGAAGTTTTGACTCAGTCTTGCCTGAGTTTATTCCTGATTAGAAAGACAATCAAATGTTGTCCTTTTGAAAAGTGGTAGAAATACAAAGCATATTTGACTGTCACAGGCAATACATTTTAAATGATTAAGTAGTGCTCCTCCTCCAACACCTCAAGGTATTTAGGACCCATATTTTGGAGAGTTTAGAGTCTCCAAAACCTATTCAATTCAATATTTGAATTTGATAGTTGAATTGACTATAACGCTCTGAATAATCCTTAATGGCCTACATCTCCAGGAAAGAATAAGAATAAGCATGTGGAGTCCTAAACAAGTTTGCTGCTTCTTCATCCTAATAGAATTGTCTTCAAAATCTTTATTCAAAATCCACTTCCTCAATCAGTGCAGAATTTTTTATAAGTAATTCAGAAGCTTCTCCAGAAATATTTCATTTTACTCCCAAATATTTTCTAATATTATCCCTTATTATCAACACCTGAAATAATTGTCATATTGTTGAGGATGTTCCTGCACTTGTGATAAATTTTCATTTGCAACAGCTATTGAAATCAAAATAATTTTTGAGCATTACCCCATGCAGTCAAAGAAATTATGTAATCTAATTACAGGGAGCTTGGGCTGCTCAGAACTTTACATCCAGACCTGAGCAGAATCCTAGCTCATCTTCCTAATAGAGATAATATATCCTCTCTGTATATTCCCTTTTTCATAGATTGTTCTGGATCTGGACAGAGATGGAGGGGAAATGTTGGACTGTACTTAGAGTATAGAAGAAACAAAAAGGTGAGAGAAAAAGTACAAAATGAGAGAAGATTATGAAAGAGGGAAAGACAAAACCACATTTTGCATGTGCTGGACTTGTCACAACACTAAGAAATTTCTATCTGTACTATTATTTGCCCAGATCTCCTCAGTGGAGCTTACCAGTGAAATTGAGAGTCCTGAGATGACATAAACCATTATGAGGTCTTTACAAACATGCTACAGAAAAATCTGCAAGAGAGTGACCATTTGGCTTGTCTGGGCATTATTTATTTTAAAGTATCTAATCTAGACCATATAACTCTTTGTTACTCTGACTCCCAGATTTACATTCTCTCTAGTTTATCAGATATAATCGTGGCATAGCTCTGGTACTGTATTATTGAATATTTTTTCATGAATTGTAGACTGTTTTGGGTTGAAAATGTCCTTAAAGCTCATCTCATTTCAATATCAAGCCCTGCTGATTCTTTTAATGATGCCAGGTCACCTTTGGCTTCCTGGTCTGTGAGTGCATGTTGCTGTGTCATGTTGAGCTCCTTGACAACCAGCACCCCAAATTCTTCTACTCAGGGCTGCTCTTAACCCTTAATTCTCTGTCCAGCCTGTGTTTCTGTTCTGGATTGCCCCGACCCAGGTCAAGGACCTTGCAGTTGGCCTTCCTGAGCTTCAGGAGGTTCCCATATGCCCACCTCTCCAGCCCCATGAGGTCCTCTGGATGGCATCCCTGTGCTCCAGGATGTCTATCCCACACAGCTTGGTGTTGTCAGCAAATTGCTGGGAGTGTGCTGGATCCCACATCACTGACATAGATGTTAACAGTGCCCACCCCAAAACTGATATCTCAGGGGTAGAGATTTTTAATTGTTTTGAACTATTTTAGTACTTAAGGACTATTTTTCTAATTTCTATTTTTTTTTTGTTCATATCTTGATTCAGTTTGTTAATCATTTGCAACCACTAACACCTCAGATGCTCTCAGGTTTCATGTCAGATTTTCTACTGCTGGATTACTCACAAATCCAGTGACATTATGTCATCCTGATAAGCATTCCTTGAATACCTTTACTCACCAACGTTTAGATGACTGAATTATGTTCTTATCCAGTTTCCACAGACACTGAATACTTCCACAGGCATTTTCACAAGTTTATTTGTTCTACCTACCTTAAATGTCATATTTTGATCTCTCAGGTACCACTCTCATCTATATTGCACTTTTGGGCTACCTAAATGTCTCCATTAAGCATAGAGTAATTTAGCATAAATATTTGATTTTTGGAGAGATAAAATCAGTTTAAGTGAAATTTATCCCATTTGTCTGTCTGCCAACTGGTTTAACTGATATTCAGTGTTTTAGGTTATAAGTTACAGTGAACTTGCACTCACTTCTCAGGTTTGAGCTACAAATTAATGCAGCTTTTCTTTGGTAATCCTTTTAAGTAATATTGCACCCAAAATATAGTGGTTGAGGCCTCGTAATTGTATTTAGAACGCATCTAAATATCTTAATATCTTAATTATTTGCTTCCAGGTGAAACACAATGACAATGTAAAATTATGTCAAAAATTATGTCAGAAAACTTTCAGGGAGTCTGTTACTAGACAGATAAAGAATATGAAATGCTACTGATATCCTTCCTCTTCTTCACATTAAAAAAAATAACAAAAAAGGAGAATAATATTTTTACCACATGGAGATAAATTTGTTCTTACCATGGATATAGTAATCCATAAGTAAATTTGCTTAGTCACATAACCATTCCATATATCAGTCTTACAATAAGAGGATGTCAAGGAAAAATATGAGATTTTTCTAAAACAACTACTAGAAATGGACGGGAAAAAAAAAAAAAAAAGCAAGCAGCAATTTTAGGAAGATTTTCCTTGCCTAAGTTGTATCTATACTGTAGTAGTTTCAGTTCAGTGCAGAGATGACCTACTTAGCTTCATGGAACAAAGCGAAATGGTAATCTAGCACACCAGAAAATTTGGTATACACCCTATATCTTGACAAGAAGCAAAGTAAATTAGCCTTATTCTTAACTTGACATTGCACAGAAAGACAATTTCTGTTATCCAAGCTAGCTTGTTTATCACAAATGTGAGAATCTTTTCACAAGTCACTCAGGTCTATTGTTTAAGTACTAGCTGTAAGAGTTATTTCCCCAGCGATTCCTGATTTTTTTCTAACTAAACAAGACACTTATGATGTCTGCCTAAATCAATCTATTTGTATGTATTGGTTAGTATCTGACATTTGCAGGCAGTAGAAATAGAGGCTTTTAAACCAGAGATAAAAAGATTACAGCTACCCCAATGGAGCTGTTCTATCTGGCGTCACCTTTATTGCCAAGGGCTGCATAAGAAGTGCCTTGATGCATTTATTAGGTGTTTGTGTTTAGAATATATCTCTTGATACTGGATGCAAAAGGTTATTCTGCATCATGTTAATGTGCAAATCTAAAGTAATTTGTAAGTACCTCAGTCGGGCTGACAAATAGGGTTGTTGACAGGGCTGCCAATGGGGGAGGAATTCCTCACATAGAAAACAATCTGGCACCAAAAAACTTGAATCATCTGAGACATGAAAGTGCCTCCAAACTGCACTGCCTAATGTTGAATTTTGTGCAACAATGTCTGTAGATCTCTGAAGAAATTCTGAATAGTGACTGGCTTAATATCACTGCCACAGACGTATTGAGGTGTTTTTGGGTTTTTTTGTCATTATTTCACTATTTCTCAGCTTTGAAATGAAACGTGTTTTCAGAGATACACCTGAGAATGTCTAACATGGATAAATAAAGGCAAAGAAGAGAGGATGTCACTGACACGAAAAGGGTAATACACAGTTTAAAATGAAGTTTCTTACGCATAATTTGGCAGTAACAAAGTTCTATTGCATTATGTTCATAAAGAGCCCAAGGCCAAGTTTCCCTTGTAGGTACAGATTCTGCTCAGCATGTAGCCAGTAGGATAAGCTACAGGACACCTTGACTCTGACATTTCTGTAATCCGAAAGAAAACAAATGCACAGACATGTTAAAAAAAGACCATGCACACTTCTTCACTGGTGAAAATTCCCTATACTCTGGTTCCAAACAGAAAGTATAATTGGACAATTAGACACAATATTAAAAATATTTATGGATATCAACATAGAATTAATACACTGCATATAACTATATATCTTATTGTGTTAATATGTAATCAATACATCGTTTTGACTATCAGCAGTATTACTGAACTAATTTTCTCTTCCCAGGTATTTTGTTAGCATTAATTCACTGACACAAGGTAACGACATGTCATGCAATGCAATTATTCAAATCAATAACCTTCCTCTTAATAAAGACAAAGTATAACGTTAACATTGGATACTAGATCCTGGTTCATCCTGTGTTTTTAACCATCTGTGAAAAAGCAAAGTTTTCAGATTCCAATGAATTGTAAATACTGTAAAAGCTATTCACACCAATATGGGGTAGCAATTCTCCATTTATGATGCTTTTCTTTAGATATCCATGGTCTAGATCCAGAAGGGACACAAGTATTATGGTGCTAGATACTACTGCCAGAGTGAGGTATGCAATCCTCTGTCAGATTTCTCTTTTTATAAAGGAGGGAAAAATGATACATCACTCTAAGCAGTTAATCCAATAGATCAGAGCGTATGTCAACCTAATTACCCTTTGTGATGGACTCACTTCATTTGCCTAAGGGTAGTAACCAGGTGCTATCTAGGATGTCCTAAGGTAACATTGCCCAGCATTCAGGTCCAGAGAGACACAAATCTCCCTTGTGGGTTTTTTTCCTTAAATGGCAGTCCTAGTATATCACTTTTCTGCATTTCCCAAAAGAATTCTTTTAAAAATGTGGCAATAAAAAAGAGATGTTTAGGTTCTGTGCATCAAAGAAATGCACAGAATAGCTTTCTACTTATTATTTGCAACCATAAGCATTAGAAGGTTTATCTTCTTCCTTTAAAGTGAGGATGAAAGTTGCGAGAATTGCATTATCTTGTGAATCTGAAAGTATATCCTTAAGAAGTCATCAAAATAACTGCAAGGCAAGCAATGAAGAAGTGACATTAGCAGAAGGAGCCTTCTTAAATCATTTATTCAGTAAAGCTTCTGATATATCTGTCTTAGAATAAAAAACAGCTAAAATTCTGTGTGAATTAATGTCTTCATCCATCCATCCATTCATTCATTCCTTACCTGAAACTCTTTCCAAAATTCATAGTAATTTTGGTCTTTTCTCCCACCTTTTTGCCCCACAGACTAATTACTAGAAAAAAAAAATTAGAAACATAATTATGGTAATATAATTGCAATTCACTTTTAAGTTAAAAAAATCCTAATCCATGTCTCCCCAGCTAGAAGCCTCCCTTAAAAGCACGTTAATCCCTTTGTGGGAAAAAGATTTAACTGGAGGGATCTCTCCTATTTGATCCCACAATTTGATCTTTTTAGTCTTAAATGATTCTGAACAGAGGCATGACTCACAAATACCTGGAATGACCTGTGCCTGGTAATTTAGGTCACTGGCCTGTGTTTTGCATATGTTCAATTTCTTTCAGGCTTTGGACTTGTTACAAAAGATCAATCTGTCTGACAACTGTTACACTGGTGTTACACTTACCGTGCACATATAAAACATTGTTTTTTCAACACTGCTTCTGCTGCTCATAATCACTTATTTGCACAGGACTGCAATGAGTATCATAGAAGTAATCATCAAGAAAAAAAGTAAAAAGAAGGTCCAAAGAGTGCTTTAATAAATACCAATATTGAGACTTTAAATTTCTGAAATATTTTTCAGTCAGCTATTCAGAATTAAAGAACACAAATTAATTTTGTGTTTAGTAAGAAAAAAAAAAGTAAATAAAGAGAAATAAAGGGTTTTTTTTCCCTAGCTTTCTAAATATATTTTTGCAAATAAGTATAATTTGTGGTCGAAAATAAAGCAGCCAAAAAGGATGCACAGTGGTTTACTAAATTATTCATTCAAGCCTTATTGATCTCAGATGAATTAGTAAATGGCATGCTCTAGCTGAGCAAAAAGTTATTCATCTTTGATTTTAATCTTAGAGAAAGCTGAGTTACATTATATTAATGGAAACCACAATAAAACACAATAGGCAATTTCCTCACAAAATGTTTAACAACATAAATTAAGAAACTGGCTAGGTTCACACAGTTCAATAGCAATAATCAGAATTGTGACATTTGTACTCCAAACTAATCAAAAGGATTTAGGAAAAGTACAATGTGGTAAAAGTACTTTAAAGAGACGGTGCAGCCCTATGATTGTAACTTTACAAGGAACCTGGAGTGTTCAATTGCTATTATAGATTAACCATCAGAGCCATAGAACTCAGACTTTCATAGTTTTGTCTAAAAGGAGATAATATAATTTCACTTGCAGCACAGTGAGGGGTTTCTGTTTGCTTGTTTATTTGATTGTTTTGTCCAATGATCCCTGAATCACAGGTAAGAATTGCATTATCAAAACTTAGTGTTAGGTTTACATTTTGAGTGCCTCTGAGTGTTTGACTGAGAAGATTTTTGAGAGAATATAGGTGGCAGAAGCAGGGAAACAAACCAAACAAACCCAAACAAACCATAACAAACAAGCAGTTAAGACGACTTGTTGGATATTTGGTGTATCAACAAATTCAGTCCAAGAACAAGGCAGATCCATCTTGGTAGCTGTGCACAGAATGTATATAAGATGAAGCACTTTGCAACAGACCATGTGGAGGAATCAATGAGGAAGATGAATGTTTTTATTTTAAAAGTAGTTGCCCCACAGATAGGGTAGGATTATTGTCTAGCGCAGTGCCGTGCCCTGACCTCCAGGTGCTAACCCAGTGAGTTACATGTCTCCAGTACAGACTGTGTGGTATTCATTCATCTTTTCAGAGGGTCTTCAGGTACCCTGAAATACCACAACAACAAATTAACTTTATGAATAGAAAATCAAAACCCACTCTTCAGGTTCATTTTCTCTTAAGCTTAGGAAATTCAAAATACAAACAGACACCTGGCCAACATATTCTGGTCACTTGGCTACAGCCAAGAACAAATTTCACCCCATCTTTGAAACCTGCACTGTTATGCAGCACAAGATTTAAATAGTCATAAAAAATAAAATAAATAAATAAAATAAAAGAGGATGTGATTTCTGGAGGGGTTTTTTTTGTGTAGTGTTTAGTTAACTCTGCTAACGTAGATAAATCTTTGGATATGATCTTTATAGGAAGAAGTTCTGATTTCTACGTTAAATAATCTTAAGCCTTATGACAAGAGTCATGTTTCAAAAGTAATTTCCCTTAGATGAATTCCCTAATTCATGTGCTACAAAATCCGTCTTACTCTTTCACCAGACAGAACTGGAATTTGTCCTTCCTTTTCCACATTGTGGCAAAGATACAAGTAGTAAAAAGCACCCATCTTTTTACATCATAGCTGCTGTTTTCCCCCTAGATTAGGCCTTAAGTGTCTTCTGACTTACCTAGATCTACTAGGTTAATGCTGTATTTTCTAGCCATCTTATAAAAGGTATAAAATCTTTAGACACTTCTATAAACCCCATAGTTCATAGTGGACCCCCAAGGGGATCTCAAAATGAGACATGTCTGCTGGTCTCAGTGATAATGTCCATTCTGCAAAACAGCCCAGAATAGGGGCTGACCCAGTCTGGTTCACCCTGAAGGAAAACCAGGCAAGGGGAGCTGGTGTGCACTGTCTGTGTCAGCAGCTGCTGGCCAGTGGGCAGGGAAGGACCAGCCAGAGCAAAGGGGCACCGTGCTCCTTGCTGACATCTCACTCCTGGGGACAGCATTGTGGCAAACAAGCAGGGCTCACTGGACTAACACAGACAAGAAAACCAATTTTCACTATGATACAGAACTTTTTTCAGTTTATCCTGTTGAAAAAATGCTATTGTCCTAATAATTTTTGTTTTAATGTATGTGAAACACAGATACATTTTGAGTACATGAAGTCAGATTTAGACCCATATGCTCAAGGATGTTCAAATGAGAAAATTTTCATGGAAAGACAAGCACAAAAACCATATGAGTAATCCAACGATCACAGTTGTAGTACAGCTGTGCAGGAAAAGCAGTTAAGAGTTCACATTTCATATATAAAGAAACTGTCAAAGGCTCATTAAAAGAGATCTCAGAGGATATTAGAGGCCCTGTGTCCCTTTGGCTGTTCTGTCAGCTCATCCACTCCACCTGCTGAAAGTGTCTGCAATCTCTTTTGTCAGAGGGTGTACTGTGAGAGTATCTATTTGCAGGACCCATAAACTTTTGACAAAGAATTAGCTTATAAATTGAAAATTTAACCCAAATCTGGTTGCACATACACTTTATAGGAAGGACAACAGAAGTTTACCTGCAAAACTTGACTAGAGGCAGAGAAGTCATGGGGTGCCTTCTGCTCTTCTGGTACAGAACGTGGGTGGACTTTTTCATCAGCTGTGACATGAGACACTCAGTTGATATATTAAAACAGTAGAAATCTATACCTTGCCTCATAAATAAATTTTTATTTCAGAGTAATGCATTTTTAATCCACAAATCATAGGAATTTTGGTTCAAGCAAACCATTAAATTTTTTTCAAGTGAAAGGTATTTTCTAGTGGTCTTTTAATATATTAGTTTATTGAACTTTAACATCAAGACACCAAAACATTTGTAAAACTTTAGCCCAAACAGTAGGTAATTTGCCTCATTTAGTACAGTTTTTCATATGCTAGAGTGAGTAGCATAATGCTATATATGTCTGGTGTTTTGCTTTTGTCATAGCACACAGCTGCTATAGGAGGTGCTTTAAGGTTTGCTGTAGATTTACATCCAAAAATTAGAACCTGACACAGAAAATGGGAATGGTAGAAAAAAAAATAGATGAAATTCTTGAAAAAGAGCCCTAACAAAAATTCAATATAATAATCTTGCTCTAAGACTTGAGAGATGAAGTGCAATCAATAAGGAGGACACTAGGAAAGTGCAGCAAGTCTCTGTTTAATAAGACTTTCACAGCTTCTTTGCATGTGAAATCAAAATTCTTGTTACTTCAGTGGCTGTAATATATTATGATTGTATTATATTAGGTTATATATACACTACAGAATGGATTTTGTGTAGCTCAAGTTTTTTTGCAAAGCTTCATACCATTGGGACATCTTCTTGCATATTTGGAATTTGCTTGTAAATTTATGAGCATAATTAATTCAGAGCAGTTACAGCAAAACACTAACAGGAGAAATCAGTTGCCTGCTGCTGGTAATGGTGGTTGGATTAACAGAACAAAATTACTCAGTGTGGAAACCAACTGACAATTTGAAGGAATTTAAACTAAAATGATTTATTTTTTGTTAGTGGGTTGGTGATTCCTCACATAGCATATACCCACTTATTCCAGTACTGAGTGAAATTTAATGCATTAAAAATATTTACTCTCTCCAGTGATGGACTGCTAGGCCAGAGCACCAGTGACTGGAACCATTTGCTGGCCTTTCCTGCAGTTCACTGGCACGGATAGATTGACTGGTCCATGTGCCCTAATAAAACTCTTCCTCCTGAATGAGAAACCTTCAAGTGGTTGTGAAGCATGGCTGGAAAATAAATGTGAACAAAACTCAGTCTTATCACCTGATAAGAAGAACGCTGGAGAAGTCCACAGGGATAAATTCAATTTGAAGAATTACTGCACTGTAAATGCATAATATTATTTTCATGACTCAAAATAAATGTCAGAAGTGACTCAGTCACTCCATATCTCCCTATCTCTGCTGCTGCAGCTACACGGTTTGAGAGAGGCTGGATGCTGAAATGTCAGGGGGAATATCAGGTAAGAAGTCTGTGCTCTCTGTTTTTTTCAGCAGCTATCCTGCCTTTTTATTTCAAAGTTTCTAGTAAAGCACGTTCAGTTAGGATTAATGGACTTTTAAGTACTAATATATGGAATCCAAGATAAGCTGCATCAGGCCAGAGAAAGGTCTTTACCTCTAAAACTCAAAGGTCTGTTGAACACTAACTGCTCCCTTTGCTGCTGATCAGAGAAGAATGAAATTTGCCTTAAATGGGAAAAGCCTTTTTTTTCTTACTTCTGTATCAGCCTGTGCCTGTGGTAAGAGCTAGGCTGAGCTGACACTGCTGTGCACTAGAGATGTAACAGCTATTTTGTCACCTGTCAAGGACACTGGAAGACACTGGTTCCTGAAGTGTTTCTCTAACAATGTGCCTGTGAATGATCTGGCCCCTGGAAGGGCTGTGTTCTGCTCACTCACAGCTAGCCCCACATACTGGCACATAAACACTGCTCTGAGGTTCTCATCCTGGTTCAGTGTTTCTCTTCCCAACAGCTAGGTATTGATTAACATTGGAAGATATGCAAATGCATTACTCCAAGAAACTTTATAAGAATAGTTCATTAATTGTGTTAACATTCTCTTCTGGAATAAAATCCAAACTCTTTTTCCAACTTCAGTAAAATCAGGTGTCCTTCTCAGCATGCATAAAATACTACAAAAGGCAATGTTGAAAAATATTTCTCTGATAATAGTTCACAGTCCCGTTGTCAGTTCACTGACAATGTTCAATACATTGTAGAATAACTTTCCGAGAGGAAAAGTATTTGTGACTAAAGTAGTTATCACATGAAGATGAAATTTTGCTGTGTTGCAGAATATTGTCCTTCTGCTGGACCTTATAATAAGAATGGAAAACACATTAAAAAACCCCACTAAGTTAAGATAATGCAACTCTACAGGGTTTGTTTTCAAGAACATCAGCAGTTCCCATTAATTTTAGTAGGCATTAATACCTCTCAGATCTTCAGTCTTTTTGAGAGGGCAGATTTTCCAAATTATATGAGTTGGATTTTTTTTCCAGCAAAATCAATTAATGGATTCTATCTACTTTGGTCAGCATAAAATATTTCAGATATGTGTTAATTTAACTTTTAGAAGAGATAGATATCATGCTTTTGATTTTGGGATTAAATTTAAATCAACATTAGACCAATTATATTGTCTATTAAACCTCATATTGCCACATACTAGGTTTGACTTATTTTATTGCAAAGACTATACACATGCAAGAATTGCTAGCTTAACACCTTTGACTTTTAGACAGCTCTTGACAATGGCAATCTATACCTACGCCTATCCTGAGTCTCCAACCCACTGAACAGCAGAATGATCCTCTGTATGATAGTGTTTTACCTCTTAGCATTTAGCTTCCCCCACTCTGATCATATAATCATAAACTAGAGGTTGTAAAAGCTGTTGTCACCATAAACTGAACTGTAAACTAACATAAACAAGACAGTGGGAAATTAATGACTCAGCAGAGAAAGCTCATGGCTTCACCAAAGTCAGGCCAAAATATGTATTTAACAGTGTTCATAACACAGCAATGAGATGCAGCAGCCATAAGTGTGGCATTTGTTAGTTATGACAGAAAGATGTTTTCTGCATGGTGTAACCACATAAGAGGAAAGCAGAATGATGAGTGAAACCAAATTCCATTGAGCTTCGTTCATAAAAAGTGGTCTGAGATTATAAACATCATGTGTGTGCCTGCATTCTCTGCCTGTGTCCATCTGCTCCTGGGAATTCCCTTTAGGAATACCATGGCTACATCTGGGTAGGTAAAGTGTGTATAAACACTGTGGCAGTTGATTTTTGTGCAGATTTCTCTTCACCCTGTGGAATATTTTGACAGTGTTTCATGCAAGGAGATCAGAAGAAAGAATCAGAGGAAAAAAATAAACTTGGCCACTCAAGAAATGGAGTCCAAAATCAGGAGGATTAAATTAACAAAGAAGGAAAAAGAAGTTTTCCACTAGGAAGGAGAAACAAAACATACAAACACAAAAGAGAAAATACTATGAAACAGAGAAAGAAGGGATCTGGACCTTAAAGCAGATAGGTAGCAAAATAGCAGTTAATGTTAGAACTTTAGTGCCAAAAAGGAAAAGTCTCATTCTAGCTGAATAAAAATCTGATATTGGGGTAGATTGTGAAAAAGATAACATAAATTCCTTAGAAACAGGTTAGACAACTGTAATAAGTGTCTAACTCTAGCAACTTTAAAAAATGTGTAAATTAATGATATATCCTAGAATAAACAAATACATAGAAGTTATGGAACAGATTTATTTCTATAAAAACATAAAGATTTTTTTTAAAAAAAGGAAAAAAGTTGGAGGAAGGGATAGCAACCCAGTGTGTAAAAAGCAGGCGTCAGTCATTCTTTAAAGATTCTAGGGAAGAAATCAATCTAAGTTCAATAATGGTTTGATCGAAGTTTAATAAAGATTCAATCGAAGAATTAGGAAAAGCTTTTGATTAGGTTTCTAAGACCTAATCTTAGTGGATCAAGTGGATCAAGCTACCTAGAGTTACCTTCCCCAAACCACCTAAAAAACAGTATTTGTCCTGGAAAGATATATATAAATATATATACATTCTTAACAGGTTTGTAGCATCTCTCATAGGCATAGAAATCTAATTTATCAGGTGTTTTTAGCTCTTTTTTAGCCATACAAGACACAGAAATTTATGAGTACATTTTTAAGAAGTCTAAAGACAAATTGTTAATTTAAAGTTTATACACTTCTTTACTAAAAGAAAGAGAAAAAACATACCAGGAGTGTAAAACTGGAATAGCAGCCAATTGTGAGTGAATTAACACCTCTTTTGTCTCTTATGGAGTGCATCAGGAATAAATCCATTATAGTTTAGAGACTCTAGATCTAACTAAATGACTGGCAAAATTTAAGACTTCATTGAATGAATTTGATAACAAGAAAACACTTAGGTGTTTTAACACAGGACTTTAACCTGAATTCCATTCTATATTTGTTTTCTTTATTTCTAGTTCTGATTGCATATTGTGAGATGTGCATGCAAAAAAGCAGCATGCAGGGATGAGAGCTAAAATGACACCAACAACAAAGGCATTGCAAAATAATTAAAATGTTCTGCCCTTGCTGCTTGTGCAGTGAATTGTCTGAGAAGTATGATTGAAAATCAGAACCATTATCAGATGTGAATAGGGAGCATAATTTCAGCCAATAAAACAGAAATAATGTCTTTGAGATGACTGAACGTTGCAAATATGGAAGCCATACAGAGGATAGAATTCTCAGGGGATTAGCTAAAGACAGCAGAAGAGCTGTTCAAAAGGTTCCTAGTAACGGTCCAGAAAAGTTTTCTTTCCCGTGGACTATGTAGAGTGACTGGGGAAATGAGCTAGGCAGATCTTAGATTTTGTGAATCCTCATTTCTGTGTCACTTACACTAATGACCTCACTGTAATGGTTTGGACAAAATTATGGTTCTTTAGGCATCTATGCATTTTTTCTTAAATTTGAGTTTTTCTAATCTAAGAGACCTGTACTGGCTAAGCACTTTTGAAAATGCTACAAGTCAAAACAATTTATAAAGAACTGTACAGAAACAGGCCTATTTAAATATGTCCAGGCAAATTAAGGCTTAGAAATCCAAATATTAAACATTTGCAAATATAGTTTTAACTATTGTATGGTCCTACTTCTTCCCCTTGTAAGTGGTATTTCATTTTTTACTTGTATGCTCCACCCATAAGCAGCAATACTAAGAAATTCTTGATATGGTTGTACTTCCAGGCTATCTCATATAATTTACTATTCATCCCTGAAATATATCTATATATATATATACAAACTTAATGGCAGGTATGCATAAACTTGAATTTATGCAAGAACATTTTTCTGAAGAGGACATTAGAGGTCAATTCTGTGTGTGATCTGTTTGGGATTTTCTCATGTTTTAGTGTGCCTTGACCTGCTCATCTCTTTTAATGTCTGCAGGAACCCCATGAAAACTGCAAAGAGCTCTGATGGGCTGCTCTTCTCTGATAAAAGGCAGCAAGAGAACATTCAATTTCAAAAGTTTGTTTCTAAAGGAGAGTGCTTGTTGCAAGCTGGCTGCAATAAAAAATAAAACTATTTTTGCTAGACCAGATTTTGCTGTCTGTTAAAGTGTCCTGCAATTTCAGGAACAGCTGAGATTTGCACCTCTGCTACTGATAGGAAACCAGCTTTTTTATGTATTAAGGCAGAAAAAGCAATTTCCATCACAGTTTTTTTTCTTTGTATTTTTTTTCCTTTTCAAACTCTTTTCCTTCAGTTTCTTGGAAGAACTTGAATCTGTTACTTTTCAAGCTGAAAATTCCACACTTCAGAGACCTAGATGCCCAATATTGTACCTCTTGAGGCTGAATTATCTCTGTGTATCAGAGTGTATCAAGTGTTTATCTCTGCTGTTCTGGTTTGAGAAGATTGGTGCTTTCCTGTAACTTCATAAATCGTTTCTCAAATATGAGAAAAAGTGAGAGTCTCTCCAAAGTGCATTTCAACGAATTAATTCATTTTTGTAGAAAGCTAAGAAAAATATTTGGGGACTACTACAACATTTCTATTAAGTAGTATTTTAGATAACATTTTAAGCACTTTAACCATTCAGAAACCTACTGCACTGTATGTTGCTTTTACAGGTATGAAACAGCTCAAAAGCCATAGAAATCAATGATATAAAAATTATGCTTCTTAAAATGTCTGTGTTGCAGGTGTACTGTCACTGCAGCTGGGGACACAGGGCACTCAATCCAGAACTGTTCCTCTCTGCTTCTTGTATTCACATGTTCTCTTTTGTCTCGGACCTCTTTGGGGAGCAATTTTTTAATAGATGCAATCTTAATATGCCAACTGGAGCATAACTACTTAGCTAGTAACCCTCAGACATTGCTACAAATGCTGAGAACAGAGGTGTTAAGATAGCAATAGCAGTCAGCTACGTGTGCTACGTGTGCTCCTCATGTGAGATAGACATCACAGGGTGGTGATGTCCACTGCAGGAAGACATTGAGGCTACGTGGGTTACTGTCCCTTGTATCCCCAATCCTCTGTTCTGTTTGTGCTGTATGTTGAATTTTGTGCTGTATATTGAGTTCTGTACCTTTAAGATTGGTTCTGAGAGTGAACCAGGGAAAGAAGAGGAGTGGAGTTTGTTTTGAGAAACTGCCTGACTCCCACACATTCTCTCCTCCTGAGGGCTATTCGTCGGAGGCACGGACAGTGGTGGGACAAAGGTCTTTTTGCTTTTAGTTAGTTTTAGCTAGCTGAGGCAGAGAAGTTCCCTGGACTTTTTTTCTCCTTTTTCTTAGACTGTTTAAATCTACTCTGGACTGAAATAACCCAGAGGAGCACTGAGGGCTGGCATCTGCAGCCCACCCGGCCTGGGCCTCCAGAGGGACTGGGACTGACAGCAGACTGAGTGAGCTGAGCTGCACCCACGGCAGGGACTGTCTCAGTTTGCCATCTCTCTTCAGAGCAGCGAGAGGTTTTATTGTTTCACTGTTCATTTTATATTTTCATAGTATCCATTCTTTGTGCTTGTAGGTATTTTGTTTGTTAAATAAATAGTTTTTTTCCACTTTTCTCCCAGGAAGTTTTT
>VZUI01049039.1:0-104899 GCA_013401135.1 Cettia cetti | reverse complement strand
GTGAGTGAGTGAGTGAGTGAGTGAGTGAGTGAGTGAGTGAGTGAGTGAGTGAGTGAGTGAGTGAGTGAGTGAGTGAGAAACCTGAGAGGGGGAGAAGGCAAAAGGGAAAAGTCCCGTTGTGGGTCCCGTCTCTCCAAGCACGAGGAAGGGTCGGTAGGGAGCCACAGACAGCGAGGATTTCACAAGGGGGTGTGATTTGATTTCCTGCAGGATGCTATCTAGTAGAGTGACATAAATGAAAGATATAAAGGCAATAACTATTGTTTTTAAGCAACTTTTTTATTACTTGAAAAAGAAAAAAAAAATAACCATGAGAACGGTTTTGAAGTTCTGACCATTTGAACAATATTTATATATATTTTAAAGAAGATGATGAATAGCTGAACTTGAAGTTTGATTTTTTTTTTTTGCTTTTTGCTTTTTTAAAAATTTCTGCCTAGAAATAGTCCTGTACCGTCTCAATACTTCAAACTGCTTTTCCACAGCTCTTGAAATCTTCATAGTTTTACAGTCACATAACCTAAATTTTGATGACCTAAAAGAAAAAAAAAAGAAAAAAAGAAAAAAGCCACAAAAAAAAAGTAATGCAAAGGAATAAATCTAGTTTGTCATGAAAGGTACAAAACCGATGAATTTGTACAGTTTTTAAAATGTATCTTTCCTTTATGTAACATGTCTATTTAGTGCCTTATTAAAGAAACAGTAACCCTCCCTTACTGGAGAGGGGGACACAAAATCATGGTTAGCATTACAAGTAACCAGCGTCTGGTCTCTTGCTCCTTTGGACCTTGCATTCACTTTTCCAGTCCCTTTTTCCCGGAGCAGCTCCCTGTGCCTGGCCACATCTGCTGCTCCCTTGGCCGCTGCTCTGCTCCGACTGTTCTTAGGGAACTTGAACACGTTTTATGCACATTATCCTACCCGGGGAGGTAGGAATCTGTGGTGGATATTGTAAATGAGATACCAACCAAAAGAGAAAGCAAAATATAATATCTACTGCCCTCTTGAGCCAAAATGCGTGAATAGTGTTGTTGGGGTTGGGTGTTTGTTTTTTTTGTTTGCTTTGTTTTTATGGGGAGGGAGGGGGGGTTGTTCAGTGATCTGAACTAGTTTTGTTTGCTATTAAAAAAATACGGTTACCTCAGCAGATTTTGGGTGGAATATGCATCACATGTTGAAAACTGAGCAGTGAGTAAAGAGGTGGTGTGGGGACCAGAGGTTGTTAAGGAGTGAGATTGTCTTGTCACAGGGTGTCACCTGGCCACCAAACCCCGTGGAAAAGTCAGGGAAGTGGGCAGGGGCTGGATAGGCACAGAGGGATAGTGGGAGAAGGTCTGAAGATGCAGTGCAATTGAACCCAGCTCTCATGCTTGAAAGTCCTCAAAATTTCAACCAATTCTCTTTTTCTTTTCTCCTTATTTTTTCCTCCTCCCTCCCCAGTCCTCTCCTAGTGTGAGCTTTTATTTGTCTAGCATCACCCCCAGCTCTGCAGTTGAGTGATCACTTTGTTGAGTTCCTGGGTCTGGTTTCATTTACCTTTTCTTTTAGTTTGGGGAGCTTAATGAGTGTGAAACAGGATGGCTCATCAACACCAAATTTCTGTTGCAAACGATTCCTTTCAGCCCATCCATGCACAAACCCCAAGCTGCCACCTTTCCCTGGTCTGCTGCAGCTCCAGTGGGGAGAGCCCCAGGTCCCAGGCAGTGGGTGCAGCTCCCCAGCAGAGCTCAGTTGTTCTCTTTTGTCTTTCTTCTGTGCATCCCTCTCTTTGCAGTCCTGAGAACTGTGTATTTCAAGTGTGGATACCAGATCTGGGGCCCGGATCAACTCCAAGTTCTGAATGGGTGTTTAGAAATAATGGTCTGTTCTTTTTTTTATTATTATTGTTGTTGTTGTTGTTATTGTTATTATTATTATTACTACTACTATTTAATGTTACTTTTTCCCTCGGGGTCCATTTCCTCCCCATTCCCACATCCCAAATTGCCACCAAGGCAGGGAATTTGCTTTGCACACCTTTGCTGATGCCCCGTTCGCTCTGGCCTTGGTGCAGCCCAGTGGAGAGCGGTGCTAGAGTGTCCTGCAGCTGCCAGCACAGAGATTCAGGCCCCTTAAAAGTGATTTATTTTTAAAAGAAATACAGAAGAATCAAGGCATTGCTAATGCTTAGCAACCTCACGTCCTACCCTGCCTTTTTGCTCGGAGTTTTACGTCGTGTTAGCTTTAAAAGGGGTTGTTCATCTTACAGAGTTTCTTAGCTTACAGTACGGCAAACAGCATCCTTAAAGTGCCCCCCAAACCTTACTGGCCTGGAATGGGAACGTGGCTTTGTTGATTCTGGTGGGGAGAAAGGATAGGTTTCATTTGGGGCTGACACTGGTCAAACACCTTCACAACCCTTGGTCACAGCGGTTTGAAGATTCAGCTTTACTAATCCAGCGTGTTGTTTCCATAAGTGTTACAAAATTCATTCTGTCTTAAGTGGGGTCTAAGGAAATCCAGTTGCTTTCTGGAGAATCACCCTTTTGTATGTGTATTGAATTATAAAATTGCACTAACTGCTATATTAAAAAAAAATAAATCAAAGCCCAATGTTTTTTCCTAAGGATTGGGAAAAGACTGAATCAGATGTGTAGCATTAACAGTGCTAGGCCAGAACAGAATGAATTTTAATCTCTTCTGTCTCTGTACTGCTCAGAGATTTTCTGTGTACAACACAAAGCTACAAAAGAAAAACAAAAAGTTTTCCAGAAACTGCGCTTCAAATATTTGCTGTACTATAGAAGCTCATGAAGGACAACATTAAAGTCCTAATTTGCCTGCCTTATAGACACATTTCATTGTATTAATATTTTCTTAAACTTCCAGTTGCATTGTGTTGGCTTTGGAGTTTGTTATAGGCAGTCCTGTATCCTGAGTTCTGTTCAATTTAAACTTATGTAAACTATTGACAGCACATGCAATGCAGTACTTATCTATATTTTGCTGTTTTAGTATGAATATGTACTCTGATGCCAATTTACAAAAATCTGTTGTAAACGCTTCTTGTGTACCAGTAACTGATAGTGGCAATTATATGTCATTCTAAAAGCTGCAATACTTATACAATAAATTTTACAATACTTTGGAAAATTTGCCTTCACCTTTTGCTTTGTTACCCAAAAAAAAAAAAAAAAAAAAAAAGAAAAGAAAAAAAAGAAAAAAGAAAAATCAGGGTTTGTCAACACAATGTAATTTCAATTTTCCTATTTTCTTCTGGAATGTTGGAAAATGAATCTGCTCAGTTTTGGATATTTGTGTGGGTTTCCCCCCTTCCTCGTTCTGAACCACGGCCCCACCTCTGTATTGCCCCCCGTGTTCTCCCCGTGGAGCTGGAGCAGGTTCCTGGTGTATTTGCATGCTCTGTGTGTGTGTGTGTGTGTGTGCCTGTACAGCTGTTTCCTTTTGAGTGGATCAGGTGGCACAGCTCTAATCCCAGAAGAAGCATTCCTGCTTTGCACCACTCTGCCCAACACTCACGGTCCTGCCTTTCAGCCGAGAACGTCACTGATGCTCAGAAGGTCTTAACTTGAATAACGTCAATCAACAAGAACTGCTTAGATTGACTCAAATCCTAAGCACAGAGAATTTGTGTGATTTTTTTTTTCTTTTCCTTTCTGAAACTGTGGTCAAATTGCAGTGATCACATTAAAGCGATTGAAAACTTGACTGTTTGCAGGGGGTTTTCTTTTGTGAAGAAGGGGGAAGGGTTTCTTTTGGGTTTTTTTGGTCTGAAGGGTGGATGTCCTGCAGATTCACCCAGACCATGAGTTCCCTATTGGGGTTAAGGGATGTGAAGTCATTAACGCCTGTGTTTTGCTGCCACCTCTGCCCAGCCCTTCTCTCTGGCTGGTCACAAGCCTCAGTTTCAGGTGGCAGCACTGTAAAGTGGCCCCTGGCTTTGACAAGCAGCTCCTCCAGCTGCTTTGGATGGGCAGTGGTGGACACTTGCTTTGATCTGGGCACAAGGAGCTCCTGTGGGCTTCAGCAGGATGCTGGGATGCTCTGCCTCTCCAGTTATTTGCAACACAGCCCCAGGCTGATGGTCAGTTGGGAGAGTATCTCTGAAGGAATGAGAGCAGCTTAATTGCAGCCCAAATCCACCAAATTGAACCCCAAATCCACCCCCTGGCTCCGATTCTGGAACCGTGCCACTCACCTCCCAGTTGTGGTTTGTTCTGTGGGATTCCTGGTGTCCTCTGTGCATTGCTGCTGGAAAGACAACCCAGGGTGATACAGTGCTGGAAAGCAGCTGGCCTTGCTTGGAACACTTCTCCCTGTGGTAGGAAGTCAGATGATTTTAAGGCTGTGCCAATGCTGTGACCCCAGCGCTGGCTCCAGCAGCTCCAAATCCTCTTTCCCATTTCACGCCCAAAGAAATGCCAAAACACAAAATTTCTGAGAGCAGGCAATGCCCCTGCCCCAACCCCAGGATCACAAATATCCAAGTGGAATACATCCACCTTGCCCCAGCCGTGGGGAGGCAGGGAAAGGGCAGGGTTTGGTTTGAATTGCTGTTTCAAAATTACATTTTTGGAATCACAGCTGAAACCAACATCTTCCCACAGAAAAAGAGAACTCAGCTGAAACCACATTTTCCAAAAGGGATTTTTTTTAAATGACAAGAAAAAAAAAAAATTAATCAAGTTCAACCAGTGCAGTGTGTGGGAATGGGCAGAGGTAGCTGTTACTAAGAAGTTACCTTTCCATGTCTGTTGAGGAGATCTGGGGACACTGCAGCACCACTGATTGGCAAAAGATTATTCTTAAATTATTGGGTTTTGGTCAGGAGGTTTTTTTCAGCTCAATGGAATAAACAATTTTGTGACTTTTGGAAACCACAGGTGGGAAAGCCTTTGATTTTAAACAGATTTCTGTACTGCAAATGGATGTTAAGAAACCAGGTTCAGATGTTCCCTGTACTTCCAGCATTAAGGCCCTCCTTGTAGCTCTTGTGGGGCTCTCCATGATGCACTGGCTGGAAGGTGCAAATTCCAACTGCAGAGAATTTAAACTTCATAGAAGCACCGGGGGGTTTTTTTGGGTTTTTTTTTTGGTCTCTATCTCTTCCCTGTTCATCCTGATCCAACTCCTCCCCTCTGCTACTGCCTCTGCCATCCTTGGGAGTCCATCCTGCCCCTGCTCTCCTGGCAGGTGATTCATTGCTCATGCCTGTGTTTAATCTGGTTTGTGCCTGCAGGGCACAAACTCCTCTGGGGAGCAAAACTCCTCTGGGGGTTGTCCAGCTCCAGTCCTGGTGCTCAGGGATGGTCCCACCTGTGATTCCCTCCCAGGAAAAACAGGGATGGCTTGGGGTGCTTTGAGGTGGGGAAGGTGTGAAACCTGGAGTCAGCCTCTTGCTTTTTAACCTGCTCAGAGCTGCATTTCCCTGGGCTGATTTATTGGAATTTTTTTTTCTCCATGCTGTGCAGGCAGAGCCCTGTCTCACCACTGAGGGAGGGGAAGCCTTGACCAGGGATAGAAACCCTGAGTAACGTGACTGGAAACAGATTTTCCCTGCAGTGATGGGTTTCACTGAGGTTTGTTAGGAAAGCAACGTGCTCTCAGAGGGATCCTGCTGTTGACTCTCCCAACTGTAAAGGGAATTTACTCCAAACACTTGCTGCCATCCCTTTCCTTAAAAATAAAAAAAAAAAAAAAGTGTAGAAATTCCTACTGCTTTGGCATAAAACAGGACTGTGTAACAGTATTAGTAGCAAAAGCAAAAGACCAGACAGGAGAGAAGAGGAAATAATTCCTGCCTTGGGCTTCTAGACATGTTCAGGCTGGAAAAGTACTGCCCAAGGGGCCCTTCATTTATGGTCTGATGGGGTCAAAACTGATTCCCCCTCCCTCCTTCCCCTGCTCAGGAGCCCTGCAGACTCTCCCCTCTCCTTGGAACACCTTGCAGGAAGACTCAGGGGCTTTGCTGAGGGAGCAGACAGGGATAGGCAGGAAGGGGCAGGGACTGGCAGCAGGGCAGCTGGCCCAGGTGGGCACGATCTTGCCATGGCCCAGGAGGCAAATTTAAGCAGCTCCAGGGAAGGCGGTGGTTTGCCCTGGGGGTTTCCCTGCTCTTCTGCCGAGTCAGAGCTGTAGGAGGTTTTGCAGAGTCTTTCCTGACTGGGTTTCTGAAGCTGCCTGGATGATGTGAAGAAAAGATAAATTCTCCCAAACAGCAGCCACCTTTATTTGAGGTGAGATTGGGATTTAAGGCATTTTTTAAGGGTACCCAAAAGTGGGTTCAGGCTGTCCTGGAGCCACACACTGCCAGAGCTGTAGATGTACTTTCTTCTTCCTCTGTGGCTGAAAGCCCATTGATAGGGCAGCTCCAGGGCCTCTCCCTGTCTGCCTCCTCCCCTGGGAACTCTGTCCTGCTCCCTGGGTGAGCAGGGCTTGCTGACTGCTGGAGATGCTCCCCATGCTGCCCAGCAGGTCAGGCTGCTGGCTGCACCACTTTCGATATTTTCTCTGTCTTCTGCCCATGGAGAGTCTCTTGTAGGTAAGACTGAAAGGTGCATAAATGAAATTTAGAGCTTTGGCTGACCAGACTGATGGCTCTGAGCTAGGCAGAGAAGAGGTGACACGAAGCCCTCCATGCAGTGAGCTTGGAGTGGGGTTTGCAATGCAGAAATGGGGGAGAGCCTTGGCTGCAGGATTCATCAGCTGGGAGCTCCCGGTGGGTGTTCATTCCCCCATTCTCAGTCCTGAATCAGTTCAAATGCACACAGTTGCCTTGGGATTGATTGTTATCAGCAGCAATAAATCACAATCACAGCAGCCAGTGGTGAGTTTTGGATGCCAGTCAAAATGCAGCTCCTCAGAGTATTTATCTCTGCAAAGGCAGGGAACCTGGACATTGAACAATTAGATCAGCGTGGCTCTGTGAAGCTGCATTTGATTAAGAGAGTAACTGCAGTACAAAGTTATTGCTTGGTGTTGCTGTGCATTGCTAATAAGCAGCCTGGCTCTAAAAACAGAGACACTGGAGATGGGAGCATAAAACTCCTCTGTGCTTCGCTCTCCAAGCAGCACCAGGATCCATCTTGACCTTCCTGCTGTGGCCTCGCTGCTGTTAAGGCATAGAGGAGAGGAGAGGAGAGAGAAGAGGTGGCTCTTGCTGCAGTGGAAGTGTGGCACATATGTCCCCTCTTGTTTCCTCATGCCACAGAAGCTACTGGGCAAATTCAAAGACCTTTCAGGTGGGTACACCTGAGCCTGTGGGGCAGTGGCTGTGTGTCCCAGGCAGTCCCTGCAGTGTCACAGGTGGGAATTTCCAGTTGGCCACTCTGTTCCCAACAAGGGATGGGCTTGGCCACAGCTCCTGCTCCAAGACAGCACCATTGAGTGCACACCTCCAGGAGAAGGAGCAGCCAGCTGTCTTTCTGCAAGAGGTCTTCACAGATTTCTACGTTTGGGCCCATTAAGGTAAGAATTAAGTATCCAAACCACTCCAGCTCTAAAATAGTCATGCAAGCACACAGTCCTGCAAGACCAACCCCTTCTGGGTGCTTTGTGGTGTTTCAGGGAGGGTCTCTGCAGGTCTGGGGTGCTCAGCAGAGCTTGTGTGAGTGTGAGGAGGGAGCTGGGTTAGGTTTTAACTTGGGATCAGTGCACCCAAGGGTTTCCCAGGGAGGATGATGGGCTCCAAGCACAGGTTTGCTCCAGACAATTTATTAATGTGGAAACACTGATATTTTTTTTTTTCCTTGAATCTCAAACTCCAGCTCTGCAAGGTTCAGATGAGCAAAACCAGGTTAACAAACCAATGTTGAATGACCCTGGTGGGCCCCACTGCCTCTCTCATCTCTATTTTTCTCTTGAGAGCTGCTGTTTCTCTCTGCTCTGCTGAGCAGGTCTGTTGATTTTCTCTTCTGAGGTGGAAAGCCTGAGGTTCTCCAAGAGCCTGGCCCTGCTGCTCTGCCTCCCTGCTCCCAGGGCAGCCCTTCCGTGGGCACGGAGGAGCCTGAGCTAAATATAAGTTGTGGAGGGGAAAATAGGGGGAGTTGGAGGAGGTTGAGAGAGAGGATCTGTTTATTTTCCCTCTGATCTCTGAGCCCTGTTATGTTTTATTGCTTTGCAAACAGGAGGTCTGGAACGCTTCCTTCCCTCCTGTGCCAGAGCAAGGTCAGCTGGGTGCATAATTCCTGCACTTGAAGGAAAAAATACCAACTATTTACAGTAATGTTGTATGAATGGCACAAACCTGGAACTCTATTTACTTTTTCCAGGCCAGGTTTTACTGTAAATGCCCAAATAAGCTATTTATATAAACAATTTCTGTGTATTTGCTCTGTGCCTGGATGCACTTCTACCCTGCTGCTGAGAATTTAGATCTGAGGAGTAACCCGTGGCAGAAGAGCAGCTTTGATTGCAGAAAATCCCTCTGGAAGGTGATGCAGGCAGGTGCTTTATGGGCAGTGGATCTCAAGGAGGGTGAGGCACCTCCAGCATTCTTGTTCCTTACATCTGCAGGAGGATGTGGTGCCCAGAGCCTGGCAGTGCTTCAAAAGAAACCCATTTTGGGGTGCATGGTATTTGAGTAGCTGTGTCAGAGAACAAAAGAGCAGCACCAAGGAATTTAACTGAGATTCCTCATGCTGTAGAAAGGGCTGGTATGAGGTAAGGCTTTAAGGAAGCAGACTAACTCAAAAAAATGTGTTCAAGTTTGCTCAGCTCTTCCCATTTGTCAGGACATGCCCAAGTCCTCAGTGAGGTTTCAGCTCAGAACCGAGATCTCGGACTGAGTCATGAGCAAAGGCAACTGCTTGTGAGTAATTGCTGGAACCAAATGTCAGCTTGGAAAACGGGCTTCGTCTCTTCTCTGAAAGTTCTGGTTTATGGGAAAAGGCAGTGGTTTTCCTTTCGTGTTCTGGCTGTCAGTTCCCTGTGTGGGTAAAAGCACAGCCACGAGTCGCTGCCTGTGCGTGGGAGTTTGGCACCCCAGGACACTGCTCATTGCTGCTTTCTGTCTTGGTCCTCAGCTTCTGCACTGGCTTTGGGCCTTGGGCAAATGGCACAAATGTCACCCAGCACAGGCACGTGTTGCTTTTAAAGAAATGCTGCATTATCAGCCTTACACAGAAAAAATCCCCCCTGAACCCTGAGGCACTGCATCCTGCTGCTCTCCATCCCCATTTGCTCTCTCTGTGCTGCCTCTCTGCTCCTGGGTTCCTGCTAGCCCAGGATTTGTCCATGGTGTGAGGGCCAAGGTTCAGCTGCACAAACAGCCCAGTGCCCCAGCCCTGTCCCCCAGTGCACCCCAAGGTCTTCATGGCACACCCAGGGGTGACACTTCCCACAACAGTGATCGCCCTCCTGCCTTTCCTGGATATTGTAATTTCTTCTCCAGATCTGGCTGACATACAGGGTGACAGGCTAGAACTCGAGCGGAATCAAAATTGCATTTTAATTGTAAACATTTGTCTAGAAATTAATGTTTCTGAACTAATGTTTCTCTCTGACCAGTGTGTTCAGAAACAAATGACTCTCACTAATTGATTTTCCCCTGTATAACGGGAATTGCACATGTAGAAATTCAACAATTCATAATTGAAAATCCCCCTCTTTCAGCAGGTATCCACATAATCACTCAACTGATGTGTTTGCTTGTCCTCGGGCAGACATCACCTAGGAGTCACATGGCTGGCTGGAGGGGGCTAATTTCTCCAATTTTTGTTCTGTGTGGTGGATTAAACATTGAAAATCACTATAAACCAGCTTCCATATCAATAAATTTACTTAAAATCCCAAACATGTACCCATGAGGGGATGTTACTGTGGCTTCCTCCTTTGGAAAGGTGTATTCTACACCTTTACACCTCTGAGATCAGTAATCCCATTTGTCCCAGTATATAAAACAGTTTTGAGCAACTTCCAGGAGCCTTTCAGCAGCTGATCGACGGCTCCTCTGCAGTGAAGGCAGAAAGGACTTGGCTCTGAAGCCCTTGGCTCTGCTGTGCCAAACCAACTGCCTCAAAGCCCCAGGACCCTCCCAGGGAACTGACAGCCCGAGGGAGTGGGAGCAGAGGAGTGAAGTGTAAAATCAGTAGTGAAACTGAAAGGCTGTGATTCACTGCTTCTTGTAAGAGGCAGGTGAGATCTTGCCCTGATGCAAACCAGGTCTTGAGGGTGACAACAGATTTCAGTCACTTTAGGAGGGTTAGGAACAAGTCCTGCATGCAGCTGCTGTGTAAATGGGTGTGTTTTAGGGGAGCTGTGGGGTCAGCGTGATGGTATTAGTCAATTTTGTCTCTTCCAGTACCACCCACAGTGGTCCCAGCATCGTGCAATGCTTTACAGGAGTTTCTCCAAGGTGCTCTGACCTCTCTTACCATCAGCTTTAACAGGTAAAACGAATCAAGGTTTGTTCAAAAGTAATTTTGCGTCACAGCTTCTCTTGAGGAGCAGATAATCAGGTTTTATTTATTTATTTGTTTGTTAATAAAGCTGTATAACAAAGGATTTCATTATTCTAGTGATGCTGAATGTAATGTGCTTGCAATAATTAATGCCACTACTTATGGAGGACTGGAATTTTGCCTTAATTATATCATTAAGACACATTTCATGCATTTAATTGTTTTTGTAAAATGACAGCCAAGCTCTCCTGCCGCATATTTCCCATTTCCAGATTCAATTACTTCCCATGCAAGGGCAACCTGCTAGTAATGGCCTCTCACAGTTTTTGCTTTCCAGGGGAAATCAAGTGGGTTTTGGTTAGATATGCCAATACTTTTCAGGTTAGCAAAGCTCTTACGTGTTGTTTGTCAATGTTAGTGATGAACAGATGCACTGAACTCTCCCTTCCTCCTTGCTGGCCTGGATTTAATGAAAAGTAGGGGTGGGGGGAAGGGAAAAATGTGTCAAGACAGAACAAGAAGGTTAAAAATCAGTCACGAGCTTTATCACGTGCCCTGCTGCACCTGTGGGAGGTTAAGTTTGGGTAAAACACACCACGTCTGATCCAAAAGCAGGAGCCTTGGAATCAGCAGCTGCCGCCTCAGAGGGGATGGTGCTGTGATCATTCTCATGGGACACCACCAGTCAGGAGGCTCAGGGCTTCCTGTGCAAAGTTTCCTGCTTGTTCTTTGGAACTAAGCTTGTGTCTGTACGGCCAGAATCGGTCACCCAGCAAGCCCAGGCTCCTGGAGGTGTGTGAATCAGTGAGGTCCATTGTGCTCCAAACCACGAGAAGTGCCCTGCCTGGATGTGCTGCACACCTGCTTTGCCCCTGGCCTGCTGGAAACCTTGAGAAAGAAGCTTCACCTGTCTCTCACTTATCTTAAAAGTGATGAGGGGCTTCAGGCACCATGTCCTGGTTTCATGAAGCACACTGGGGAAAATAACTGAGACACCAGGTACAAAAAATCTAAATAAGAGGTGTGAGAAGCCCTGATTTCCACTGTAGAAAGCAGTGCAATAAAATCTCACATCTTTCTACAAGGAAACTGAAGTTCCAATTCATTTTTGGTTATAGATTCTATGTCTGGAGTGTTTAATCAATAAATACCTTTCTGCCCCAGCCCCCTCCTTACTGTGATTGTTAGTAACAAATTTATGTTGTGTTTCATTTCAGGTTGTCCAACAAATTTTGGAACAAAACTGAGCACCATTAATTGTCATTCTCAGAATAAACCAACAATACAATTTATCAATATGGCAATAACAGTAATGTTTGTATTTCCCAGTCTTGAAATACTTGGATTGGAGATGACAGCATTATAATTGAAAATAATGGTAATTATGTGTCTGCAAACGTGTTTTGTTGCTACGCTCAATCTTCTTTGAAAAGTCACCATAAGCAACAATACACTAAAAATTCATTTTCCTAGAGATCGGTGCACTGCATCTGTTGTGTGGGAAATAACTCTGATTTTTCTTTTGTTTGGGATTCCAAAATGGTCTGTGGATGGAGAATTTCAAATCAATACCATCAGGAAAAATCAACCACTTCTATTTTGCCAAATTTGAAATGCTATATGATAATATGAGTGGTTTTAATATATGGATATATATGTATGTACACCTTGAGATCATTCATATGGAAACAAGACACCTGCTGTATCAAGATGAGAAGGAAACATCAACATAACTCTTCACACTTTCCTAGTGAAAATTGCCAAATATATGTTGTCAAACTGTGGGCAACATATTGAGCTGGGTATGAGCTGAGCACTGCCTGAGCCCAAGGAACAGCATTTCCTTCTGGGATCAGGCCCTGGGCACAGCTCCCACCTGCCCTCTGCTCCAGGACCCTGGGCAGGGGTTCAGTCAGGTCTCACCCAGCCCCAGCAAATTTTGGTTGGATGGTTTCCTTGCAGCAGGTTTAAACTTGAATACTAAAATGCATTCGCAGTGCTTCCCTGGAAAACAGTGTACCAGGCAGGGATGTCTCACACTGTGTTTTGTATACATTTCCTTCCTTATTGCTGGTTTCAGGTAATCTCCTCCCTTTTTGCAGTGCCAGTGCCAGCAGGTGTCCCAGCGCCTGTCCCAGCTGCCCTGCCCCAGCAGGGACAGGGACCTCCCAGCTGGACAGGGGCACCACGCTGCAGCCTCTCTGCAGAGCATCACCAGGATGAGCAAGAACCAAATGAGAATTTTGGACCCTTCCAACTTGGATTTGGGGCAGGAGGAGGTAGGCAAGAGCTCTGAAGGTGACACCCCACAGCTGGACTCAGGGAGGGACACTTGGTGTCAGGGTGGGGTCCAGCACCAGCTCCACACAGCCACTGAACACCTTCTCCTTGGATCCTCAATTTCACTGCAAGCTATTGAGATGATTCCCTTATGAACTAGTTTCTGTTGTCCTTATTAACCAAGGATTAATTAATTATTAATTAAGCAAACCAGGCTACTTATTAATTCAACTTGTTAATTAAGTATAGGATGCTAATGAGGCAGCTTGTTAATTGAGTTATCAGGGAGAAGTGAGGATGGAGAGGAGGATTTTTTTTCAGTCCAGTTCCTGTAGCAGAGCCAGAAATGTGGCTCCATGTGGGGACATTGGTTGTGGGAGCTTCCTGAGTGGGGTCAGGCAGTCACAGCTTGGGAGAAGCTTTATTTACATTTTTTTCTTTTTATTGTCAGCCCAAAACAACCTTTCAAGAAGAGACTCCAGGTCTTGCAGCCCAATATTTTAGTGCTGTGTGCAGGACCAAGAGGGGGACAGGACCAGTGTTCCCAGAGGATAGAGGCACGGAGATGGCCTGGAGCTGTGGGGGATGATGGATACCAGTGGCCTCCTGTTTTTCTCAGTTTTAATCAGAGGCACAAATGGGCATTTTGAAGGCTCCTTGAAATGCCTTTAGCCCAAGATAAGCTCTGCAATTTTCAGATGACAACAAGAGGAGGAGATGAGGAGCTCTCTGCCTTGCCAGAGCCTTTGCAGGGAGTGAGAGCCACATCTCCCTGGTACATTGGAGTTACCTTGGGTCTGCCCCAGCTCTGCTCTTCTGTTGCAGGATCAGGCCAGGATCCACTGAGGATGGAGCTGCTGTGTCTCCCTGAGCTATGAGGGAGCTGCTCCAGCCTTGAGGCTTTGTGGGATAGCCCCACACAGCATCTTGCTGTGTATTAGTGCCAGGTGGTCAGGACTGGTACGGTAATTTCAGGATGTTTTCTCTGGAAAGTTTGCTGAAGGGCCATTTCTTGTTGCCAGCAAGACTCCAGCACCAGTGGTTTGTTCCACTGCAAATGCCATTCCCCAGGCGAGCTGAAAATAAAACCATTTCTAATCACTTCTGAAAGTTTCTGAAAAGAACTGGGGGAGGGGGGAGAGCTAATGAGGAAAACACACAGCTTTAGAAACAGGAGAGCATTCCCTGAAGTCAACAGAATAAAAAAAAAAATCTTTTTGAATATTCATTTCTACTGAGATTTTCTATCGCTATAATTAATTTGTCACAAATACCCTGACAAAGCATTTCTGGTGGAGTGATGAAGGCTACAGGCAGAGGTTTACTTAGGCTCTTTTGAAGGAAAATAACTAGCTATCAAATAACTTTAAACTCCTAAAGCTTTTCTGGCTTGATCCTGCTTTCATTAAAGAATGCTACTTGGCTTTGAAGACATTTAAAGCTTTTGAAAAATTGTTATATGGATTTATTTTTGGGTTATTCGGTCCCCTTCTGGTGTACTGGTGTATTATCCACGGACACTTTGAGAGGTGTTGGCTCTTTGTTTTCTCTTCGTGGAGAGGGACACAACAAAGCCTTTAAAACACCCATGCAGCCACTTGGGCTCAGTTCTGCTGGTTTTCCCCTTCCTCCCTGCTTTAACTCGGGATTCTTGGCACCTTTACCCAAAATAAAAGATTTCTGACAGCAGCCCAATAGCAAATCAATGCTGAATGTCTTGAATGGCTGACATGTAAAGACTCTGCCTCCTTAGATTGGATCAGGATCAGGATTGCTGGGCCAGCTGTGGTCAGTGTGAGGAATTCAAGTCCTCAAGGTTTCCACCTTTGTCCTTCTACCTCCAAATTTCTGCACAATGACAGGACACCCAGCAACTGACTCAAAGCAGCAAAAATATTGAAATATTTGTGTGGTGGGAGAAGGATGAGGCCTGATTCTGTAATCATTCCTCACCCCAAGGAGCATCAGTTCAATCAGATTGCTCATGTAAGGAAGCCTTCACTGACGTGAGTAATCGTGGCAGATTCTGGCCCTGAGTTATTACATGAAACCATCTCAAGCTCAGGAGAAAGCTGCATGACTCAGATCTAGCTTTAAAAAATAAAAGTTTTAAATCCCAAGTTAGGATGCGCCATTTGGCTCTTGCTGAAGCTGGTCTAAAAAGGCAGCACTGAATAATAAAAAAGATCAAGCTTTTGATGTTAAAATTGCATGTTCAAGCATAAAATCCAGCCTTGATGGTGAAGCTTAGCCTGGCTTATTTCACTCGGGCAAAGACACTAAACAAGAGCCTTATGCTCTTTCTCACTTAGAGGAAATGTCTGTACATTTTTAAAAAAAGAGAAAAAAAAATTTTTGACAGATAAGTAATTAGGAAACATCTGGCCAAACTGAAGGCAACAGAAGTGATTCCAATCAGAGGTGGTTCAGTGAAAGCTTTTCATCTTTACTCCAACAGAAACAGCAAATTTAGCACTTAAAAAAAAATAAAAAATCCAGCTTCTGATGAAGTGTTAAAAAGTGAGAGAGCGAGAAGTGCAGAGGCATTCACCGGGCCCAGGGCTGTGAGGAGGAGGAGGGAGAGCCCCGGCTGTGCACAGGATGAGGTGTGTGCCAAGGACCCGGAGGCAGGTCCGGCCAGGAACACTGGCACGGTGCTTTGGATGGAATTCCCGGGTGCTTTGGATGGAATTTGGCACCCAGGACAGGTGAGGCTGGTGCCACTGGGGCTGTGTGAGTGGCTGAGGGGTCACTGACACCCCATGTCTCATCGCTCCTTCTCCAAAGCTCCGCGGGAGCCGTGCACAGAATGTGAAATATCCTTCCTGGGGATTTGGGGCGAGGGATGCTGCCTTTCAGTTTTCACTCTGCTCCGTGTTTTGAAGAGCTTTTCCCACATTTAGTGAATGCTGGTGGTTTGGAGGCTCCATGAAAACAAATCCCAGGATTCTGCGAGTGCTTGCTCACCTAACTGGAAGGACTTTGTGAGCTCCCTCAGAGGTGATGTGTCCTCATGGTGCTCTGGCTGCCAGTGCCTGCTGGAAATAGTCCTCCAGGCTGCTTTCAATTTCAAACGAGCTTCATTCTGAGTTTTTGGGGAAGGTTTTAGATATTTCTTTTTCTTCAAGCTGGCGGATTTACACACCCTGCCCAATCTCTTCAGCCCCCGTGGCCCCTGCTGTGGTGTTCACACGCGGTGTCTCAGCAGGGGTGAGCAGGACAGCCACCTCCCCTCTTTGCAGCACTCAGAATCACACCTGATGGTGGGGGCTGTTGCTGCTTTAATCTGCCCATTCATATAATTTTAACACACCAGACCAAAAGCCCAGAGCAGAACTCAGTGCTCAGCATCCAGCTGCAGCCCTGAGCTCTGCCGGGCCAGGCAGGGCAGGAGGGGCAGCAGGGCCCCGGAGCAGGGACAGGAGTTGTGATGTTGTCCCTTTGCTGTCCTGCCCAGAAGGGAAGGAGGGGAAGGAGAGGAAGGAGAGGATCCTTGCTTCAGCACAGCAGCCATTTTAAGATGCTTCTTGCACAGCTGGAAATCATGGTGATAACATCAGCTCCAAGGGGATTTAGGAGATTTGACAGGGTTCAGAGGGAGAGAGGTAGCAGTTAAATCATTTGTGAAATGCTCAAAGTCAGAGCGAGGGGCCCTGGCTCAGTGGCAGTGCCAGCCACTGTTCTTTGCCCAGTCCCAGGGAGGGATGGAGCAGGACCCTGCACCCAGCTGGGCATCCACAGCTCCTGGGTTGCTCCTGATCTTTGTTCCACAAGCCTGTCCCCATCACAGACAGCTGGAATACCTTCCAACTGGGATGGAATTATTGTTGAGTAAGGAAATATGTGCTCTGTAACCTCATCACAAAAAACCTCTGTAAAGCATGAACAGGAAGTGTACAATATATTCCTTTCCAAATTAATTGCTATTATTCTGATTAAAACACATTATCATATAAATATTTGATTAAGAATGTGATTAAATCTTTCTTGCTCATGAACTGTGACAACTTTAAAGTCTAACCTTTTATAGCTTGGCATCACATCATTATTTTTCTCATTAGCTACGTTTAATAATTCGATCTCATAATATGCTTTGCCATTTGGAACCTTCTTTTGTGTGCCAAGTTCAAATCGATGCTGTTAGTTATTTGTGCCACTGCAGATAATTAAACAAAAATTAGCAGCAATTTAACCCTGCAGTCTGGGTGTGGGGGCAGGAGTGTTTGAGAAGGGGAGCAGATCACAGAGCACAAGTCAAAGGGATTCTTCTGCCGTCGTGTTGGTGCAAAGCTGGCCAGGAGCAGTGTGGGAAAGTGGAGGTTCCAGTAAATCAGAAAGTCCCTTTCCATCAGGTAAAGCCTTTGGGCATCACAAACAGAATGAGCAAACTTGCTGTGGACTCTTACGAGTGACGTGACAGGGAAAAAGGGGGAGCAGTTGGGTCCTGGGTGTGTGGGGAGGAGAACCAGAGGAGCTCTGCCTGAGGCTGTCAGGGGTCACTCTGAGCACAGCAGTCTTCCTCTCCCCCAGGACACACATCCCTGGGATTTCGGTGCTGCCCTGGTTCCTTCCCCTGGCTCCAGGCTGTTCCTCTGGGGAGCACAGTGTGCTGCAGCCTCGCCCCGTCCCTCAGCAGGATCAGGCCCTCACAGGCTGTCTGGAGGCAGAAGGATGCCTCTGTCTCTCCCAGCTTGCTGCAAACAGCCAGAGCCCACTTTCCTAATTTAAACCACACACAAAAGCTTGCCTTACATGGTCACGGATGCTATTTTTAGGTCCGCCAATTAATCCAGCTCCCTTTGAGCTGGATTAGAGATCACATACCCCCTTAATTATAGGTGTATAAACTCCAGACTGGCAGCTGTTTTGACATTCTCAGCTGGGAAATTTGCCCTAAACAGCCGTCCCCTCCCTGGTGTGGCAGGATTGAGGCCTGGGGCTGCTGCCTTCGTGCCCATCTGCTGCCGTGGCACCGCGCCTGCTCCGGCACTTGGACGCCTGCCCTGGGACACAGGTGCCAGGCAGCAGTGAGCTGCCATGGGCAGCCTTCCTCTTCCTTCTTTTTCTTTTTTTCTTTATCTTTTTCTTTAATTTTTTTTTTCTCCACTCTGTAGGAAAATCTCCCCTGGTTCCCCAGGCTTTTTCTTTCTGCTGAGGACTTCTGCCAGGAAGGAGAAGGAGCCCGTGCCAATGTGCTGCTTCCAAGGTGGGGTCTCTTCCATGGGGGGCTGCTGGATGTGCCTGCCCCACACAATGGGCAATGGGGCAGCTCCTGGCACTGCCAGAATCAAGCTCTGTGTAGGGATGCTGGCCTGGCATGGCTTGAGCTCCCACCCCCAGCAGTACCAGCCCATGAGGGGCTGCCCGTGGCACTGCTCTGTGCCCATGGCTTGTGTGGGAGCCCGTGGGCCTGCTGTGCATCTCCAACCATGCAGGGCAGACACAGGCAGTTTTGGACATCACGGGTGACCCCACAGCTGCTGCTCTGGTGCTCCAAGGGTGGCACATTGCCCCTCTCCCTGCCAGGGTCCCTCTCTGGGGACAGGGACACCCATGTGAGGAGCTGCCTTTTTTATTTTCACGCGGGAAGGGGAGATTTTAAAGCTGAACATCCCTAGAATTGCCCATTTCTAACCACGCAGTGCTACTGACTGGTGGCTTTCTGGCAGGAACCCACTGACACCTAAAGCAGAGGAAACTTCAGAGAAAGTTCCGTGGGAACCCTCCCTGTGTCGGGGCTGTATCCAGCCCAGAGGCAGGAGCTGTCCCTGGAGACCACCCTGTGGCCCCTCCAAAGGCCCCAGGTGTGGGGCAGGGCAGGACTAGAGGGTCAGACCCTGAGTCACCGTCCCCATCCCAGGCAGGGACTCTCCCGGGGCAGCTGCTGGAGCACCGCTGCTAATTGTGGCTGCGGCCAGGGCAGCCCCGGGCTGAGCCATACCTGAGCAGTGAGATAATGCTCCAGCAGCGCCGGGACAGTGCCACCCCTGTGGGAGGGTCCCCGCGGGTCCTGCTCCAGCTGTCCGTGGGTGTAATGCCCAGTGGTCATCTTTGTTCTTTGCTTCTTTCCTGGGAGCTGGAGGCTGGACAATAACTGGCACAAACGCTGTTTGATCCCAACAAATAGTTTTTTGTTTCAGTGTGATATCAAATGCTTTTGAGCCTAGTGAACAAAGTACCCTCTCACTGGAGCTCCCCTCGTTGTCTGGCAGTGTCAGCAGCATCAGAACAGGACAATCCTCTGTCCTTTTTTTCCTGGGAATCTCACTGCACCTCTTGGATCACATTTAATTTTGTGTTTATGTTGAAGCCTGGCACTCTGCACCTCGTGGGACAGCCTGATGAGCAGGCACAGCCTCCCAAAGGAGTTTTCCATTGAAGCTGCAGCCATATACATTTACTCCTCATGTTTTCCACTGCCCTTTGGGAACAAAGCCATGTTCCTGCTGCCAGTGCTGACCTGGGAGAGGTTCAGGGCTGTGTTGGTGTCTGGCTGTTGCCTTCAAGCAAAGCTCTCCCCTGGCACAAGCATGAGGAGGGGTCAGTGGGGAGCCCCCCCTGCCTCAGGGCTATTTGAGGGGTGGTTTATGAAGCCACATGCCAGGGGAGGGGTGGGATGAGCTTATTTCCCAACCAGCTCTGCAGCTGCCTGGGACAGGCCAGCTCTTCCATCTGGCAGTGACATCCCGGGGTACCAGAGGAGCCCTGGGACACTCTGGGGCCCAAGCAGGAGGCACAGGGACAGGCACACATCTCTGCCAGCTCCTGCTCCTCGGCAGAGAGCTGGAAAGGAAACATGAGGATTTCCTCCTGCTGGTCGGCCATCAATGCCCTAGCAGAGCACACCTGTGTCTTTACAGAGCTGTTTGGGAAGAAATATGTATCTGGCAGGGGTCAAGAAGGGGAAAGTGGGGGTACCTGCTTTTGTGGGCTCTGGGAACTCCTAAAAGCTTTAGTGGAGTTCTGGAAGAAGGCTTTTAGGCTGTTCTGATCCAAGCCCCTGGCTCTGAGATGCAGGGGCTGCTTCCTTCCCCTGCCTTGCTGCAGCTCCTTGGTGGGTACCAGGCTTTCGTTGCCAAGGGCAGTGGAGCAGGAATGCAGGGAGGTTGGAGCAGGAAGGATTTCTGTCTGACAGAGCTTTCCCAGAGTGACTCACAGGGCAGCAATTCTGCCCATCCTCATCCCACTTGCAGGACATACCTGTGGTGGATTCCTGAGGCAGGGAAACCATCCCCAGAGAAAGGCATTGTGAGATGCCACTGTGAATCACCCCAGGCTGGGAGGGGTTGTCTCAGTGCCCCTGTACCCACACCCAGGGCTGGACCACCTGTAGAACAGCTCTGTCAGCTGAGGATTGAGCAATGGGGTGACAAACCAGAGGCTCAAATCTTCCTGCCCCTGTGCCATCCATCCTTTAGCACAGCCCATGGCTGCTCTGTAATAATAATGAGAAAACCAAGCAGGGGAAGGGAATTTACACATTTCTGCGGTGGGAACTGTACAAAGACCCACAACTTTATCTCATCATAGTGAACAGCACCCCCCAGTCCTGATCAGACCCAGCCACTGGGACAGGAGGCTTGGATGCTGCTCACAGCACTCAGAGCCATCCAAATTCCCCTTGTCCACTGCCAACACAGTAGAGAAATCCCCTGTGAGGTGAGAGAGGCCCTGCCAGCCCACTCTGATACCTTCAAGTTCTCTCAATAGCCATCAGGAACCACAATTAATGTCTGCTGCAATTTCTTCATTATCATAATGACAGTGCTCAGCAAAATATATGGGAGGCATGGACGGTGACGCCCAGATGCTGGAACCATACCATGCCACATGGAAAATCATGGTGTGGTATAAAAACCCAGCTTTTATATGGTACAGCTGCCTCTACATAATGCCCTTGTAATTTATCAGTGGATGACATCTGGTTCTTTCCTGTCATTCTTTCACTTCCAGACAACCATAATCTCAAGTGCCTTAATAATAACAACACAGACCTGCCAGACAGGAGAGGAGGGAGGATGGAGAGGGGGTGGGGAGAAAAATTGCTCCTTTTGTGCTGTTCTACCCAAATTAGAGGGGAAAAACAGAAAAAGGGAAGCCTGGTGGGGGATTGGGAGTGCTGCAGGGGGGGCTGGGGTGGCACAGCAGGTCCTGGAAGAATCTGCATTAGGGGCACTTTGCAGAAGCCATCACTTTGGTATCCAGATGGGGAAGGGCTTCCAGGCATCTGCTCTTCCTGGGGCAAATTTCTCTGTGTTGGTTTAAAGAAAACCATTTGGGTGAGGGTGAAATGTGAGTGTGTGCACGGTGACACCTGTGGTGCAGAGCTCAGCCTGCAGCTTGAGGCTGCACAGGGTGGAGGGACAATTCTGGGTCCTGCAGTGACTCTCTGGAAAAAAGTGTTAAAAGGAGTTGGAGATGGGAACTTTGCCTTTGGAGCTCTTCAGCCATGCTGCTGGATCCTGCAAAGCTGTGCCAGTGCCAGGCTGCCCTGGTGTCCCTGCCACAGAGAGCTCTCCTGGCGCTTCCTTCCCACTCCCTGGTGCTCACAGGAATGCCTGAGCCGTGACACCGACAGCAATTTTGGGGTGTCTGAGGGTGGGCAGGGCCAAACCTTTACAGTCTGTCACAAGTGAGGGAACATGAAATACCTGCGTGTCCAACACATCATTGCCCCACGTGTGTTCATCTCCTGGTGCTTCTCCCATGGGAGTCGGGGGAAATTCCCGGAGCAGGACTGAGCCCTGCGTGTGAGTCAGGGCCAAATGTGTGCTTGGGTTACGAGGTGTAAACTCACTGACAGCCCCGCGGCGGGGTCGGACTTGTTCAGGACGAGTCTGGGGGACAGAGCAGCGTCCTGTGCCGGTGGTGGCACGGGGGTGGCACGGGGGCACTCTGGGCCCCCGCAGGAGCTGTGGGATGCAGGCAGGCGGGATATGGGATGCGGGATGTGGAACGCGGGATGTGGGATGCGGGATATGAGATGTGGGAGGTGGGAAGCGGGACGCAGGCTGTGGGATGCGGGATACGGGATGCAGGACGTGGGATATGGGATGTGGGACGCGGGATGCGGGACGGGGGATGCGGAATGTGGGATGCGGGAGGCGGGCCGTGGCAGGCTGCCTGCTGCCACCACGAGATGGCGAGCGAAGGAGCCTCTCGGCAGGGCAGCCCCGGGGAAAGGGGCTCGGCTCTTGGAGGCACGGGATGGCTCAGCCTGGCTTCCCGTGCGCAGGGATGAGAGGAGGGTGGGGAGCGCCTATGGGGACATGGACGGCCAGGCTGGGCGAGAATAAGGATGTCTGAAGTTATCCGAGCAGGATTCGGGAGAGCACGGCCACAGGTCCCGCGGCTGTTCGTAGCCCCTGACTACCCCCATTTTCTGACATGCTGAATCTCCAAGGGAAGGGTGGATGCCTGGCCCCCTCTCCACCCCCTTTGCTGTCAGGATAACTCACTGCTCACGTCCCCAGCACCTGGGCAGAGCCAGGCAGGAGGGGTGAATGGCACATGAGGAGCACCTGGAGGGTGGGCAGGCACTGTGATAAGGAGCAGGGGCAGGAGTCCTTGCACGGGGAGCAGAAGGAAGGGATTTTCCTGGCTGTGATGGAGAGTGCTGCTGTATGGAAGTGGGTGTTGGGGCTGTCTCTGCCTGAGGATGGGGAGGCCCCCTTGTAGGGAGGTGGGAATGATGAGCAGGAGGATGGAGACGAGCAGAGCTGAGGTCATGCTTACCCGATTATTTTCTGTGATTCCTTCCTGCCCTGCCCTCTGGGTGCTCTGTTCCTGTGCCTGCACACAAGTCCCAGCCTTTAGGCTGTGGGGCTTCTGTTGCTGCCTGGATTTGACCTGGCAGGAGGGTTTGGGCCATTTCTGAGAGTGGTTCCCGTCTGCCCCAGTCTGCAAAAGGGTCTGCAAAGCTACTTCCCCCTGGATATTTCTGCTGGAAAAGTTTCCTGTGGAAGCCAGCTCAGAGATCCACGGGGAAAGATGTCTGTAGGAACTAAAAGGGCTTCTTGTTAAATATGTGAACGCAGAAATTGTATGTGAGCTGTGGGATGGGTGGCATTGGCACAGCTGTCATTCCACAGGGTCTGGCTGCTCTGTGAGCTCCAGAGCCAAGCCTGGGGCAGCTGAGTGGGCAGCAGAGCCCCCTCACCCTGCAGTAACACAGCAATTATTTTGCTGCTCTGTTGAGACAAATGAGGGTGGTTATGAGAGCCACTTTGTAGAGTGGATTAGTGCTCCAACACACATAGCCAGTGCCCCTCCCAGGGCACTCTGACCTGCAGACCTGTTTTCACAATTGGTGTCAGTCCAGAATATCTTGATTTTTTTTTTTTTTTTTTTTTTGTGCATAGAATTTCTGGTTGGTCTTTTTAGTAGAGAGACGTGTTATTTTGCCCTGCTCTCTCTGTTTGTACAGTAAGAGATAAGTCCCATATTATGTAAACAATCAGACAACATGTGCTGAACTGGATCTATTGGTACTAACTGGGACAGCTTTATCTTGGGAGGGTGCCTGGGTGGGAGGAGATCCCTGGCTGGAATGAGCACAGATGATGCCAACCTCACCTTGGAGATAACGTTTGTTCAGGCTTGCATCAAACTCTTGGGCAGGAATCCAGAGGTGAGGCACCTCTCTGCTGTGTCCTGTGAGGTTCCTGGGGTTCCACATCAATTCAAGAAGGGCTCCCATACAGCAATGGGCAAGGCATTGCAACTTAGTGAGCCACAGAAACAGGTCTTTGGTGTGCTGGGGGAGTTCAGCCTGTGAAGGAGCTTTAGCCTTATGCAGCCTGTGCCAAAAGCAGGTTTGTGGCCTGGGACACTGAAGTCCCAGCAGTGTTGTCCCTCCTGAATGAGTGCACGCTCGTGTGTTCACAGGGGGCTTCTGGCTCCACACTGAACTTGTCTTCAGTGGTTACCTGACACAAGATAGACCCATCAAACAAACAAAGCAGCCAGTTACAGAACCCCCAAATCCTGCTTGCTTTCATGCAGAGTTGAGATCCAGTGACCCAAGCCAGCCTGTGCTAATGCAGTGTCTCGTGTCTGAGTGGGCATACAGCTCCTGTGAAGGGACTTTGAGCTGCTTTGTGCCTCAGTTGCTGGCCTGGACTGGAGGGTGTTTTGGTCTCTGCTGGAGGCACAGGTCTCCTTGCAGCCTTCTGCAATGCTGCACGGTCCTGTGCACCACCAAACACACACGGGCAGTGTGTGGTGCAGTGTTTGGGTCAGGTCTCCTTTGGGGCTGCACTCCCTAAGTCCTGTGCCACCCCTAGACAGCAATCCTGAGAAGGATCTGATTGATTAGGAAGCATTTCCCAAGGTGTCTTCAGTGTGTGGACTAACAAGTGCTTGCAGGCTCTGCTTGCATTTCTTTCCTCCCAAGAATCTTTCCTCTGGGCTGCCTGTCCCTGCTCACCATAGCCTGGGCCAACCCTGCCTCTTCCCTTCTCCCTCCAAACCCAGACCACCACTAAAATCAGCTGGTTTTGCTCTTGGGGCAGTGGGAGCTCATGAGCCTGGGGTGCTGTTGCGATGCTTTGCACCTCCACCCTCGCCAGGATTGCTCTGCAGCCCCCTCCCCACACAGCAAAGCCCCCCAGGCCAGCACAACCCCTCTGATTTCTGCAAAACTGACACAGTCTGCCCTGGTAATTTGCAGGAAAGGCTGAACACAAATAAAGACGATGTGTCCGTGGGTTTGCTTAACAAATGGTGTGTGTTGCCCTCTGAGAAGAGTGTTTACCTTGCAGAGCTGGCTCCCTGCACACAGGTGAAATGTTCCTGGACCAAAGTGCAGCAGGAGAGCAGAATCCAGCAGTGGGACAACAAACACGTTACGCCAGCAGGTGAGCTGGAGCTGCATTCCTCAGTGTTTTTGCTTGGCACAGGTGTCCCTGGGGTGGAGGGGGAGCTGCCAAGGGGCTCCTTCTCTAAATTAAAACAGAAGTGTAGTTAGGCTTTATCAGGTTCAGCATTAATTAACCCATAGGGATAAAGTCACTTGTTTTAGAGCTGCCTCTTTTCTAGAGCTGCTGTTTGAATTTTTGTGGTCAGTCTTGTATTCAGCTCTTTTTGCACTGATTTCTCACCCTGTTGATGGAAGTGCTGGGTGAGAGGGACCTTGGGAGAGCTCTGGTCTGGTCTCTGAGATGTTGCCAGGGCTGTTTTGGGTCAGCTGTGTCTTGGCCTGGACATGTCCAAGGACAGAGCCTCCTCAGTCTCACTGCATTGCACCAACCCTCCAGGAGAAACTTTCCTGATGCTCACCCTGAACCTCCCCAGGCACATCCCTGGCACCACAGGATGTGGGCTCTGCTCCTCCAGCCTTGCCAGTCCCCTCTGCCTGCTCCCAGCTTGGGAGCAGCTGGAGTTAGGCGGCCTGGTAGGTCTGGGGGTTGCCACTGAGATACATATTCTTCCAAAGAAATACATATTTCCATAAAAAACAAACACTTCTGTCTTGGGTCAGCCCTGAGGTCTGCTCAGCCCCTTCCTCTCAGGTAGGAGACTGTAGATGTCCCATGGCTTGGAAATGAAACCTGCCCTGAGAGGAAATTCCTTCCTGGTATCTGGCTGGGAAGCCTGAACTTCGCTGTGCTTTTTTGAAACATTTATTTTTTAAAATGTGGCTTATCCACCATTTTGGCTGAAGCTGGACTGGTGAATGCTGCTGGGAAATGGAGTTTGGATCTGAACATTTCCTCTGTGAGCTCTGGAGGGATGGTGGATCTTTATCTCTCTTCAGTCTCCCTTGGCAACATCTATTTACATGGCTGCACAAGCTGCTGAAATAGTTACTTCACCCTGGTCTTTTGTTTTGTTTCATTGGAAACCAATATTTTGGCCATGTCAAGGCTTGGATTCTTTTGTGGCATGTTTAATCCAGGTTTGATGGCTTGCTCTGCTCCCAGAGGTAGAAAACCAAATAGAAATAAATATGGGTAAGGAGCTGATGAGATGTAAAAGAAACTGGAGTGGGGAAAAAAAAAAAACAACCAACCAAAACCATGATGTATCAGCAATATGGCAGAAAGCCTCTTTTTAAAATTATTTTTTTATTTTTAAGTATGGCTTACAAGACTTCATGAATCTCTGTTTAAAAAGGAGTGAGACAGTGTCAAAACCTTTGGTGGCACAGCCAGATCATGAAGGAAGTTCTCACTGGCTGAAGGATTTGGGGGTTTCTGTGCACAGCTGACAGGGATTAGTCCATCCTGCAGGCTGGGGATGTTCCTGACCTCTGTGCCTTTCCTCCTGGCTCGTGGCAGCAGCATGGGACAGTTCTGATGGGAGTTGTCACCTTCAGCCTGCAGTGCTGGAGACCTCAGTGGTGGTGCTGGGACTAGTTTGTGGTGCCCACATTTCTCTTGCCTCTGTGCTTTGTGAACTAACAGCATCCTTACACAGAGCCAGCCTGGGGGGAGGCTGCTTCCCTGGCGTGGTGGTCCTGGATTGGGTCCTGTCCCCGTGCCTCCAAGCAGGACTCTGGGTGCCTTTTTTCCTTCCCAGCTGCCCTGTCTCACCTGTTTTGAGTATAAGTTCTCTGGACAAGGAGCTTTTGATGGAAGAGGAAGGTTATGGCTCTGTTTGTGCCTGGGGGTGCTGCTATTTCAAACAACCAGAGCAGAATTTTTGCTGCAGTTGAGCAGCCTCTGCCCAAGTAGGTATTTATTTGTATGGGAGCCTGGAGGGGAATTTCACTTGCTGCCTTATCAGCCTTATCTGCTTCTGCCCTGCAGCCAAAGTGGTAAGAAGTGTTTTCTTCTCATTTATCTGTGTACCTGCCTTAGTGATTGGCCAGAAGGGAAGGGGGATACTGTAGATCTCCAAACAAATCACTTTCTTCCAATATGCATAATTTACTGAGTTATATAAGGAATCAATGCTACCAGATTGCTTATCAGCCTGGATAGGGCACTGCTGCTCCCATTGCAATGTTCACATGCAAATCTAAGCAGGATCTCTTGGAAAGCTTTTATCTGGGACTGATTTTTAGCTAAGATAGGCATTATCTGCACAAAATAAATGTGTTTTGCCCTGTAACCCATGGTGATGTTACAGACAGAGCTGCCAGGCAGAGGGCCAGTTTGCATTTGCCTCTGGGGCTGGGCTCTGCAGGCTGCAGTGCTGGGTCCTGCTGGGCTGCTCAAACCTGCCTTCCAGGGTGCCTCACTCCCTGTCACTGCTCTGCCACCTCCCTCGAGCTCCCACCTGCTCCCAGAGCCCTCATCCCACCTGGAGAGGGGTTGTCTTCCTCTTCTCCTTCCCCCAAGCCCATATGGGTGCAGTCTAAGGAGGCACCATGAGCTCAGGGCAGCTTCTCCTCTTCCTCATATTCCCGTTCTTCCTCCCTTCCCACAGCTGCCAAGGGGCTGGGGGAGTCTGACCCTCATCCCCATCACACCTCCACGATCTTGCCTTGTGTCTGGCAGCACATCCTTGGGCCTGACACGGGATAACCTGGCCTAAATAATGGATTACAAGAGCTGATCTCACCGTGCAGATCATTTTGCTGGCTTTGTAAAGTTAATCAGTTTACATGTTGCCGTTAGGTCAGGAAAGCTCCGTTTACCTTAAATAATTAATCAAGATCAATTAAACACAGGGTAATTGTGAAGAATAGCAAAAGGCAGGATGAACCTCATTTCTTCCCCTTCTTTATCATGTTTAGACAATCCAGCAAACAGCACATCTTGCAGAGCTTGGGCAGTGAGAGAGTAACTTACATTAATGTCTGTGATGACAGCTCTATCCCGAAGGTTTGACCCAATTACTGTGTCTTGTCTCGACTTCTGTCTGGGAGTTATTGTTGCTGTCATTGTGGCAAATGCAGCTAATGAAAACATCCAGTGGTTCCATTAAAACATCAGCCTGGTGAGTCGGCTCTGCTGAGCAAGTGCAAATTAATGCTTCTGAATTTTTTTGGTGACTTATCACATCACTTTGAAATTATCCTCCAAGAGTTCTAATGAGTATTTTGTTGGGATGATACATGGTAAGACCAAAGAAGGAATTTCTTGAAAGTAATTCTATCATGTACTTGATAAAACTCAATTTATTAAAACTCAATACCCCCTAAGAGGAAACTGAAATGCCTCTCAAATAGGAGAACTTTACAGAGACTGAGAGTTTTGGCCCTTTTAGTTGATCTAGGAGCTGCTTGGACATAACTTACAGTAGTTTATACAGATATTTCTTGAGCTGTTTATTGCATAAGTAAGTTTGCTGAACATGGTGGCAGCCAGTACAGAAACTGGTAGAAAGGGGCATGGTGTGTGCCAGTGACACAGCTTCAAAGCAGCTCTTTGGAGGGAGCTGGGGGCTGCAGGGCCACTGCTGGATGTTCCTGGAAAGAGCTCGTTTCCTTCACTTCCACTGAGTTACAAAATTTGTTTTTCTGTTCTGAGAATCATCAGCACAAAGGGACCATAAAGAGTTTTAAAGGACTTCCCTTAGCTCAGTTGTAAGGGCGCTCTTTGTAGTGGACTGGCAAATACCTGCTGCTGGCTGGCTGGGCTCCTCCCAGAGCTGGAGCAGATCAGGTGAGGGTTTCCAGTCCTCTTACCTGGTGTAAGAATTACTTTAGGATGGTAATCTCTCTAGCCCTGACTTCCAGGAAGAACAGCAAGTCTCTGAGCCATGGGGACTTGTGATCTTAAAGGTCTTTTCCAATCTGAATGATTCTGTGGCATGCTTTGAGAGCAACACAGGCTTGCAAGATACTGTGAAATGGGGTCCTTTTTTTCCAAAATGGTAGACTCTTATCCCAAAGAAGCAAAACTAAATAGTTACCTGGTCAGAAGGGTATGCTCAGAGTTGAATAGGCTAGACATGGATTACTGCTCGAAAACAATCTCTTCTGTTACCCTTCACTCTCATGGAACCTGATTGTGGTCTGTTGTGACAGTTTGGCTTATTCTTTGTACTCAGAAATGGCATTTTTATATGGATACATCTACAGATGATACATTATGAAAAGAATTCTGCAGTGATAGTTCAGTGTTCTTTCTGCTTCTGACAGGGAAATTGCAGAGGGTGTTTTTGGCTGTAATTCCTGGAGATCAACACGTTAATGAAGTAGCCAATGAACTTTGGGTTGGATGTTGCAATGTCCTCGGGCTGTAGCACTTATCTGGATTACTCTTCAGAGGACTCATGTCCTGTCTGCTCCACAGGGAGGTTCACAGGACAGTCCATAAATCCTCAGCAATGCACACAATGGATTTTGTTTTAATTTATAATCTCCCCTAAGCCAGAGTACACTTCTAACTTGTTGTTGATGTGGTGCCTGCTGTACTGACATAACCTGTGTGCAATGGACACTGAGACCTCTCCAGGCAATTGTGGCTCTTTCAGTCCCCCTTCCCAGCAGTTCAGCACAGCAGTCTGTTATGCCCAAGGCCTGGAAATATTTATGCTACAAGGCCTCCTGGGCTGAGTGTGGCTGGCGTTTGTTCCTGTGTTTTGCACACTGTGCAACAGCAACAAACCCTGAATTTCAGGAGTGTCAATACTGAGAGTGATCTGGTTCTGCACACAGGCAGGCTGCAAACCTTCTGTTAACCACAAAACCTCCACAATCACTGACCTACTTTGTTCAGAGGGGTTGCATTCCTTCTCTGAGGTGCTTTGGAGGTTCAAGGATAAGGCAGTACTTAGCATTTATAACCAGAAGCTTGGGGGAGGAGAACAGGCAGTGTTGGGAGCCTTGGATGAGAGCAAAGAGTTAACTTGCACCACTGGTTGCATGACAGCCCCCAGCTGTCTGTGCCTTCCCCTCCAGCACTTTTCTCCATTATTTCATCAAAGCAACAGGCATGGTTTTAATTTTCCATGACTTGCTTATGAAATATGATCCTCGCTGTAATAAAGAAATGATTTGGTTTGTAATGGATACATAAGAAATCAATTTCCTATTTTTAAATTAGGTGGGATTAACAATGAAGCAAACAATAAGCAGAGCAGTGTGGAGAGAAGGATGGGAGAAAGACCTGGCAGCCCCTGGACAGGGCTGGCTGCACTTGAGTGTGTTAAACTGCATTGTTAATGGCTCCACCAAGGCAGCCACAGCTGTAGGGGTTCTTCCAGTGTATATTCATTTTATGCTTTAAAATCATGAAGTTGGGGATATTGCTGGAGATTCATTACTTCCCTTCTGCCTAGCAGTGACATTTAGGGTGCAACATGATTTCTGTTCAAATTCGTAGTTTAAAAAAACTGGCACTATCACAAACATCTTGGGAGCAGGGCCTTCCTGCTGTGCCTGCAGCTGGGACAGCAGCCAGCAAACACCCTCACCTAGACCAGGAGACTGGGAGATGCTCTCCAGCAACTGGAACAGAAGAAGCTCCCAGCTTCCACTGTCGAAGGGTGTAGCTGTATGTGAGAGCTGCTTGTTTGGAGATAGAGCAGCAGTGTGACACAGCCTGCAGGGAGTTTTGTAGCTGTCATTGCTAGAAACCATCTGCTCCCCCTCCTTTACCTTCCTCCTACAGCACTGAGCAGCACTGCTTGGGGACCCCCCAGGCCAGGCAGTTGTCAGCAGTCCCACAGCCCTGAACAAGACTAATCAGCCCAGTCACCTTCCAGGCAGCTCTATGCTCTGTGTCCCTGAAAAGAAAGCACTTTGCAGTCCTTGCTGCAGTGAATATTCCCAGTGCCTGGTAATTCTGTGCTGCTGTGCCATGTGTCATGCTGGCAGAGCAGTCCATCTGCTGAGGTCCACTGGAGGGGGCTGAGGGGCACAGGGATTAACCTTTAGCCTCTCAAGATGCTCTGTGTGTTGTTTTATCCCCTCGGTTCCCTGGGAAATCCACCTCCCGTGTAGCACGTAGAGGGCACAGTGCTTGCAGGGCATGTGCAGGCGGCCTTTGGGCTGCCCAGTCACAGACATTTGCTCCAGGACACAGTTCCTGGAGCTGCAGGAGCCTTGGAAGGCAGATTTGCCCTTTAGACCTTGGACTGCAGACGGCTGATCCAGGCTCCTGCCAAGCCGCACCGAGCCCCGCCGGCGCGTTTTTGTGCTGCTGACAGCTGTGCTGTTCCTCTGCTTTCCTACATGTGCAGGGAGCTCAGGGATCACGCTGTCCCTGGAGCTGGCAGTTTTGGGGGTGGGGAGTGGTCCTGAGGGTACCGAGCCTGTCTGAGTCTGTCCCCCTCAGCAAATCACCAAATTGCAGCAGGGACTTGCCAGAGCTGCTCTTCTGGTGCCAGCGACTCCTCCTGGCCCAGCTCCACACTTGTGCTAAGTGGCTTTGGAGCTGCCCCAGGGGTCTGTCACGGGTTGGAATTAAGAGTTGCATTTGGCTGGCTGGTCTGTCTTTCCTTCCTGGATGGAATTGCTTTTTTTAGCTTATCTTGGTTCTGCATGGGTTTGTGAGTTCCTGCTGAAGTCTCTAACAAGATTTGTATGGTGGCTTCTTTTTTCTCCAAGCAATCATAATTTGGCCAGAAATAAATGTCTGCAAAAATCTTTTTAAAGTCTCTCCCTCATGTAGGTTTCTGCAGCCTTCTTGAGAGACAAGCCATAAAAACTGATGGGACTTTTGGAAATGGTTGGTGGGACTTCTAGGACTGGGCAGAAATCCAAACAATTTCTTGTAATCTTCTCCATATAGATCTGTTATTGCTGGGGCAGGTACCAGATGCATTATCACTACTAATCTCCTTCAAGGGTGGGGGGGTGCCTCAATGTAGATAACTATGATGAAATAGAGCCAGATTTCTGTCTTTATAAAGACCAAGAAAACTCCACAGGATACAAGGCTTGCTTCTCCTTATTAGTGTCAGAAGGCTATTGCTTTTGTACTCTAAGACCACCAGTCAACCCTCAGCTCTCAAACAGCCTCCCCCTCCCTTTCCCAGCTTTTGTCCTACTTCAAATTTATAGCTAATTTATAGCTTTATTTTTTTTTCCCTGTTGGTTACCTCTGGAGCTTCACATAATTGCTGGTAGTATCACTTTGAGATGAATGTGGGGTTTTTGCTGGCGTTTGTTCTATCACAGGCTGAATGTGGGGTTTTTGCTAGGGTTTGTCTTTGTGCAGATTCATTTGGTCACCACCAAAGCCAGCTGTCCATCTCCACTGTCCTGGCTGTGTGACTTTCCATGAAGTTGTTATTTAAAGCAATCCAGGGACTGAGGTGGAACGAAAGTCTAGGCACACTTACCTTAGCCTGGGCAGACCTCAATGAGCTATAGGAAAAGGAACAGGGTAGTCAGGCTGCTCAGTGAGGGTCAAGGCAGAAGCTTCCCATGGGTCTCACCACTTTTCTGGCTCCAGCCAGCAGGAATAACTCCTGGGAGAGTTGTACCCCTCGTGATTCCACATCATTCAAAGTCACCCCACTCCCACAGCATTAGTGGACATGGATGGTGGCAGTGTTCACCCTGTGGGTGGGAATTTATCTCCATGCCCCTGGCAAGGCTCTGCTGGCTTCCCAGCCAGCTGAACTGCCATCATCTTGTAGCTTTAGGCTTCGGTCTCTTTCCAACCTTGGATAAATTTAAAGCCTCTATTCATAGCTGCTCTCAGGATCTGGAGCTCCAGAACACCATGGGAAGTTTCTCATCTGTTCAGGAAGACACAGATAAATATAGTGATGGTTTCCAGTGGGTAAAACGAGGTTTTGTTGTTCTATTCACGTTCAGAGCTGGCATTTGTGCTGTTGCTGTGCCAGCCTCCACCATGGTGACAGGCCTTTCTAGGATTTCTGATGAGATGGGAAGGATGACAAGTTCAGACCATCAGCTGAGTTTAAAGCCCACAGATCTATACAAGGCAGGGGTAAGATCTATTTATTATGAGCCTAGGAGCTATTTTCTGTGGAGGATGAGCTTAGTTTGTGCTGGAGAGCAGCTGTTTATCAGGATCAAGTTTCTGGGAGGAACTGTTCCTTGGCCATCTCAACCTGGGAAATGGCCTTATGATGCTTTACAAGAAAAGGAACAAAAACTACATTCTTGGTTCAAAAAAAGAACATAACCAACAAAAATGAAATGCAGCAGTTTACAAAGGGATTTTTTAGCTGAATAAAAGGCCTTGAGGCTGCATAAAAAACAGCACAAAAACTTTGATATGTTCCTTCGGGAGGATTAAACCAGATGTTTTCCCTTTTCCAATGGCCAGCATCTGACATTTCCAAAGAAGACACAAAGAACATTTCTGGGATGTGTATTAAAAAAAGTTTCCTTATCAGCTTGAAGGAAATCTGAAGGCAGAATCATCTCAGAACCTATGTCTGGTCAATTTACACTGGAGAAAAGACATGGCAAGAAGCACCAGTGTGAGGAGGAGCAAAACAAAGGTGATTGTCACAGAAGGCATCAAGGGCAGAACAATGCCCTCCACACTGGGTAGGGACAACTCAGAGGTCTTTTGCGTGGCCTCTTACAGCAAAGGCACCATAACCATGTTCTTGTTTGCAAGGATCAGACATAGCCTGAATTCTGTATATTAATATATGTGGCTTTCTGCAATTTGCTCACAAAATCCTTTTTTGGTGAAGTTTTGCAGCCAACAAATCCATGGTGGCTGCTGAATGCAGTGAAGGAATACAATAGCAATTAGGGTGTTTTTTCTTTCTCATTTTCCCCACCTAGCTGTTCTGCATAAGGACACACAGATGGGGCAGGACGTGGTTTGGAATCTCGGTGAGGGGGATTTGCCAACACTCATTTGACCAACGTGCCCTTTTGTACTGCTGAGGTTAAACCTCTGCCAGAAATGTCCTCCACGATCAACACTAACAATTGCTGATCTGGAGTTTAGAGTGCTCTGCTTTGCCATCCGTAGCAGCATTCCCACAGTCTTCCAGCCAGGTACATCTCCAGTTACAATAATTGTCTTTCAGCTGGGGAGCTGACTGACTATACTGCCGCAAGTATGGAATAAATCATGTTACTATGGTAGCCAAGGTTTTTGGAAAACAGCATTTCCCAGAGCACAAATGCCATTTCTCTGAATTTTGCTTCTTTTCCTGAAAATAGCATCCCAGAACTGTGAGAGGTTTGAAGTTGGGTTTCACTATTTTCCAACACGAGTTCTGCAGCAAGCTGGACGCTGCTTTTTCAGGTTTATTAATTTATTTGGTTTAACCTTCATGATGTTGACAGAATCCAGGTGCATGGAGATCTTATATACTCAAGCTAATTACTGCTGAGACTGACATCTGAGAAGGGGATTTGAACGAACAAGACAAAACACAGTCAGAACTTAACCTTAAACAGGAGAAATGAATCCAAATGATGGCATCGGTCTTGGAGGCTTCTCAACCTGTGCAAGGATTGGGCCAAGGTCTAGGTCTGAGCTCTGGATTTATCTGTGCTAACAGGAGCACTTGGCACTGAGGCCAGACTTTTTGCCCGAGGGACTGTGCTAAATTTAAGGTAGTTGAGCACAGCCTTCCCTGGATGTAGTGCATCCATCACAGTGCTCTTGTCCAGGGAATCACAGCACGAACAAGGTACCAGAGATCATATCCTCCAGAGCATTAATGGTTAAACTGTGATTTTAATTTTGTCTCTCTTCTTCTGAGCCACCGGTACATCCACAAGTGTTTTAACAAAGTATTTTGTTTCTCACTTCCCAGAATACCAAGTGCATTTCATAACACAGCTGTTGCAAATGTTATGGCTCTGTACACTTCATGTGTTAGTCTTGCCTGTGCTTCCCTTCTCTGAATAGCATTTAATAGGCCAAGTTTTATATTTCTCTACTAATTTGTTGAAATGTATTGCATTTGTTGCCTTCCCCTCTTTCTTTTGAAAATCAGAGGAACTTCCAAATTTCAATTTAAAAGCATTTTGTTTTTATGGAGCATAGTATTTGTTGGAGGGAGAAGAGTTGAGATCATAATCTGGCACATTTGACTAAGTTTCTAAATTTTAAACCACCGCCTTCTCTCTTTTTAAACATTTTCTCTGCCAATACTAAACATTTTGATCATTCAAAATGTAAATTGTACTCCCCATAGATGCTGATGGGTTGAGGATATATTTACATACAAAGGAGCTATTGAATCACTCACGCAAAAACTCATTTTCTTGTTCTCATTCTTAACAGCACAGCAGGTTTTTTCCCCCATTTTCTGGTTTCCAGAATGATCTGTGTCTCTTAGCAGTGTTTGAAAAGGTGCATGTGGTTAAAATGTGTGCAATGAGAGAACCACAAATGGTTTAAATATTTTTTGCCAGAGGAACTCGTGATAGGCACTGCCCATGAGTTGTGTTATGTGGAAAAAAAACCTAGAGCAGAACCTGAGGGCAGTGGTGGTCAAGGAAAGGAAAATTCCCTGATTTCTTGGGGTGAGGAGGAGAAAGCAGAGCTTTAGTCAGGATATGAAAGCCAGTGTTTTGGGCTGTAAGATGTTCTCGAGGCAGTTAGCACTTCATAACACCAGTGCTGCTAGAGCTGGGCATGTGCTGTAAGACCTTAGTGATGGTATCTATATCTCCTTACGGAGCAGCATTTTATGGGAGAAGTGTCACTTGGTTCTCCCATGTCCATATGCCTGCTGGGCTTGGGCCCCTGGCACAGATTCCTCTGGCAGGAAGTAGGAGTCTTTTCTTTGGAACACTCAGTTTGAGCCTGGTTGTGTTTGGGAAGGCAGAGCAGCACACTGGAGTGCTCAGGGAGCTCTGGAAAGCCCCAAGCTTCTGTACATCTCCTGGGCAGCATTTCAAGCTGTGCCTGGAACGTTTGCACTTCTCAGGGCTGGGATCCTCTCCCAAGGCCCATAAGAAACCCTGAGGCTGTAACTGGCCATAACTCTCTGGTATCACTGTGACAGATTTTCTCAGCTCTCCTTGTTCTTCCTTAGATGTATCCAAATACCAGTCCAGAGCTGTCACTCCAGTTCTGAATGGTCAAGGCTTTTCATCAACTATTTATAGAATTATTTTATTAGCAACTCTATTTTATACACTTGATAGTAATGCTTGAATCTGAGGAGTGCATATTCCAGTCTTCCTTGGCTCACTTCCTCTGACTTATTTACTGATTTCCACCTTGATTTTTCTGTTAATTTGGAGCCCACTCAAGAGGACACATATAGACGACCCTATAGGAGATGCAGATGTGATTTTGATCACCTCCACACCTCTCTCCTACACTTCCATCACAGCTTTCCATTGTCTGTTCTTTGTGTGACCTGTGCATTGACTTGGGCTCTATTATTCACTTCAGAACTGGTAATGTTTGTGTTAAGTCTTAAACATGGGGTCAGGAGGTAGTTAGAGCCTTTTCAGATTATATGACCTCTCCTAGCAAACTTCGAAGAGCAGTTGTTGACCAGCCCTGGCACTGTTTGCTCTGCAAGGAAGCAGGGTCTGTAAAAAGGCTTATTACACAATGTAAGTGATTTTCTTTTTGCTAAGCAAATATTTGCAATATGTTTTGGGAGATCAAGCATTCAAAGTGAAAAAGTAGGATACTCACCAGGGACATGGGAAGCACATAAATGACACCTCTAATTGGGAGAACATAGGCTGGTTTTAGTGTCTTGGCTCTACAAGGAAGCCAACACAGGTTCCTACCCTGATTTTTATTGAGCTCTAAGGCTTTAGGCATCCTGACAATCTGGAAAACTTTTTCCCAAATTGTCTTTACTTCAACAGCTGCACTCGTTACTCTTGCAGAAGCCATGGTACTGTGGAACAGGGACAACTCCTATGACTTTAACAAATGAGCAAGGTCCTAAGTTGGGGCTTTCCTAGAGGGTAGTTTATTTTATAAATGCCTGCAGTAACTAACAGTGCCCAGTTATGGAGAGTGTGTCACCATCTGGATGACTGCTCACAGCTGGTATCATAATTTTTGGATCATTCCTTTGGCTTGAATCAAAGTTGCAAAGAGAGTATGTGGCTTAAACTTGGCTCAGGAGTAGCAGATCAAGTCTAGTCAACATCTAACTTCCACATGTGCATCTGTCCCTGTGCTGTGGTATTGACAGGAGCTTCAATTTATATGCATGCAGTTTATAAACAGCAAGAATACTGGAAATGAGGTAATATTTTGTATAAACATTTATTTTATAGTTTAAGAACAAGCCATTCAAAACATCTGGAAATCACAAGAACATGAGTAATATATAATAGCAATATCTTAAATATGCATTAGTAATATAAAGTCATCTTTCACTCTGATAGAAGTTACAACTTCATTTTTCTAAAAAGTATTTAAGACATGAAATATATTTAGGTAATACATATATACAGCATCTAATTTTCTCTCCTCTTTCGAGTGGAGTCTGAGACTCCAGAGGTTTCTGTGATGGAAACAATGTGCTACAACTTGAAGGCTGGATTGGTTTGGATTGTATATGCAGAACTAGGCAAATAATTTACACCCATCATGGCTCTGTGTGCATGTAAGTGACAGAGCAGGGGTTTCAGGCCCCGTGCACGTGCACTCCCACAGCTGCTCACCTACTCACAACAACCGATGTAGTTATAAATCATTAGGTCTGGAGTTATTTCTAGAATGTCTCTGTATCTATATCCTAACCAAGCTATGACCTACTTTCATTATAACCCCCTGCCCATCAGTGTGCTGCTATGCTTCCAGTGGTGATTTGGTAAAACGTGTTTGCCCTGTCTTAGCATGTGCGAATTGATAAATAATTGTGGGTTTGATCAGCTTACAGCTGTTTTATCCTCATCTCTAAGGCAAGTAATTCCCTTTCTATTTCATAGGGAAGGTCAGCATTAACTTGCACTTCAAAGTATTGCTTGATTTCTTCTACCTCCTTTTCCCAGAACTCCTTTGAGATATCAAACAGTTCGGTCAGGTTGACATCTTCTAAACCCTTCAAGTTCAAAGCAGCATCAGTAGGGATGTAACCTATGGCAGTTGGTTTGGCAGAGGCTTTCCCTTCGATTCTGTTGAACATCCACTCCAGCACACGGGAATTCTCTCCGAAGCCAGGCCACAGGAATTTCCCTTGGCTGTCTTTCCGGAACCAGTTAACGTGGAAGATCTTGGGTAGTTTTGCAGCTGGACGATGGGCCATGCTCAGCCAGTGGGCCAAGTATTTACCAAAGTTGTAGCCAAAGAAAGGCCTCATGGCAAATGGATCGTGCATAATGATTTTGCCTGTTTGAAACACAGATGGAGAAGGTAAGGGAATAAATAGCACATTTATTCTACACACAAAAGATTTTTTATAGCACAAAGATTCAGATCCTCTCAGGGTTTAGTGCCCATGATCCCTTCACCACCCTTCTGAATCAAGGAGCTTTAAGAAACAACACAAGCATTATCCTTGATGCACAAAAGGTTCAAATTAAATTAATTTTTGTTATTAAATTTCTTAAATCTCAGGTCAAGCAGCTTAAATGAAGATCCTCAAGAGATGGCTATCATTCATGCATTTTATGTTGAGCTCTAGCAGAAGAGAAAATTTAAATTTGCTTATCCCAGACTGTAACAAGAACTCCCTGTCAAGGCTTCTGGCAACCCTGTGCCTGCATCCTGTTCTGTATGCTTGCCACCTAAGGGATTATTTTGCTTAATTTGACTTTTACAGAGAATTTGACTGTTAATTCCAGTACAAATATTTTCTATTGTGAAAATGCACAGGTTGCAGAATTAACTGCCAAGACTGAAATGTGAAAGAGCAGGGGGAAGGAGAGGGCAGGCAGTCCAGAGGGGCCTGCTTTTAATACAGGTAGGCAGATTAAATTTTGATTTACCTTTGTGCTCAGCTGCTGCTGTTGCTTCAGATCTCATGGCTGCTCCTACAAATACTCCGTGCTTCCAGTTAAAGGCCTCATATACAAGAGGGACACCTATAAAGAACAAAACCACTCCAGTAATTAGAGGTCCAGAAACATTTTTATGACAGGTTTTGCTGTCTGAGATAGTGCTGAATGCATGTTACTGGTTAATGTATTCTAATTCCCCCCCCCCCCTTTTTTTTTTTTTTAATCAGTTCATTTCCTGCCCTCTTACAGCAAAGAAGTTTAAATGAATGTTTTCAAAACTGGCTACTGATTACTGAACACATCCAGTGGGAGATACCTGGGACATCAGAATCTAAAATCCAGTAGATTTTAGTGGAAATATATGTGGTCATATTAGACTCAGACCTAACATTACTTCTATTTCTTTTCTAACTTCAGGTGAACTTTAGCAGAACAATTTAATTTACTTCCTTTTCTTTAAACTATCTAAAACTGATTCATTTCTCTAACCATTTGCTAACTGAACTATTTAAACTACAGGCAAATTGAGACCACTATAGCAATTTTCTATGTGTCTACTACCCAAGTTAGTGGGTCCTGATCTCCCTCCAGCCCTTTATTATTATTACCTATTTTGTGTTAACATCAAACAACTCAGGCACTGAAACACCAGTGCCTGGATGCGTGTGTGCCAAAGGCTAACACGGAGAAATTGGACTAATGTGGTTATTTCCTTGCTTTTGCAGCTGTGAAAGCAAAACTTGTGTTTATGCCCAGCTGTGTGACAACCCTTCTGTGGCCAGCACTTCAGCCTGGAAACGTGGCTGCAATTCTTACCAGCTGGTCTGCGGCCTCCAAAAATGATCCCTTCGATGGGGACGCCTTCGGGAGATTCCCATGCAGGATCCATGATGGGGCACTGCCTGGCTGGGGAGCAGAACCTGGAGTTGGGGTGAGCACAAGGTTCTCCTGCACAGAACACAGTAAAAAAGGTCATGATGGCAGAATTAATTTAAATTTATTCATTAATTTCAAAGAAAGCCACGAGAGGGCCATGGTGTGGGTCAGGTACCGTTGTCTGGGGTCCAATCTTTGTTCTTCCATGAGGTCACTGTTACTCCTGCTGGCAGAGGCTCATCAATGCCTTCCCAGTAAACACCTCCATCACTGGTTTCTGCCACATTGGTAAAGATGGTGTTCTTGAATATGGTTTTAATAGCATTGGGGTTTGTTTTGACTGAAGTTCCAGGGGCAACACCAAAAAAGCCATTTTCAGGATTGATTGCCCTTAAGTTGCCTGGAAGTTAAATGACAAAATATAAGTAAATCATACTGATTTAATTCTATCCAGAAGTTTATAGCATGTCTTACTGCACCTATAGCAACCTGTAAAACAATCCAATTTAATTTTCATACCTTGTTCATCAAATTTCATCCAGGCTATATCATCACCCACACACTCAATTTTCCATCCTGGCAGGCTTGGGTTCATCATGGCCAAGTTAGTTTTTCCACATGCACTAGGGAATGCTGCAGCAAAGTACTTCTTTTTACCTTCTGGATTGGTAATTCCCAGGATCTATTGAAAAATTAATGCAACTGTTAAACACAGTCTTTTTTTCTTGCACTTTTCCTTTTGGAGATTGTCTCCCAGCAAGTGAAAATGATAAAGTATTTAATTATGCACATTTGTTCCTAGAGAAGCACCACATAATATTGTTGACAAATAACTCAAGCTGTATTTTTTAAATCAGAGAGTTAATTCTTCTTGCCATTAGAATATCTGTAAGAAATTCTTGGGGTTTTTTTAATGTTAGGTCTGTATGTAATAACTTTATCTTTTTTTTTTTTTTTTTTTTTTTCTGATTAAAGACCATATACATCTGCATTTCTCTGTCGAGACAGAAGAAAACCAGGCAATATTCTTCTGGCTGCATGCACAAGTGGAGTGAAGGGAAAGCACTTCGTGCATGGATACCTCTGCTCTTCTCGAAGACCACAAATATTTTTTCTAAGGCTGTTCTCTTATGCACTTTGAAATTCTTTTTTTAGAATTTATGGTGGTACAATGTTTAAAGCACAGCAGAAGTGAAAAGCCAGAAAGGTTACACAGCAGAACTCCCTTAGAAAAACTGATATTTGCAGGTTTTTGAGTGCATAGAGCTCTTTATAATTTGGCCCAGTGATGATTGTCAGGCTCTGCTCAAGTACATGGGTCTGCCTACATTAAGTCCCTCTCAGAAACCTTGTTTGTTTTATGCCATTACAGGTCCTATTTTACATGTTTAGTCCTTGGCCTTGCAAGCAGTTTTCTATTCCTCACAAGCCTGGCACATGACAGATTCCTATCTAAAGTTACAGGACTATCCATATGAGACTAATTTCATTGACAGCGAGGCGGGTGATGGATTTATGTGGCTCTAATTTGGAGTTTAACGGCTGTTCAAACACACAAGATTTAATTGCTCTTACCAGCATGTGCTCTGCAAGCCAGCCCTCCTCTTTGGCCAGTCTGCTGGCAATTCGGAGAGCAAAGCATTTCTTCCCCAGCAAGGAGTTTCCTCCGTAGCCGCTGCCAAACGAAATGATCTCCCTGCGATCCGGGAGATGAGCAATCAGCGTCAGCTCCGGGTTGCACGGCCAGTTGTTGATTAATGGCTCTGCAGAACAGAATGTTGTACTCATGAATGCAGCAATTTCCATGCTTGATCACGCTGTTGTTTCATCAGAGTCGAGCCTCTGACAGCAACCCACACCAGATGCTTCAAGGAAATCCCTGGTAAGTACTAGGGACAATAATCTCCTTTCCACGAAACTCTCGTTGAGTTTTGATTCCTTTAACTGAGTTTTGAACCTAGTGCTGTTATAGAACTACCTGGTCTTCTGTGGTGAGGGTGTCCCACGTGCTGAGGACACGCACTTAGCTCCAAAACACAGCCCTGGGAACTTCCAGGGGTTTTTAATGGCTCCTGGGGTTTTTAATGGCTCTTACCTTTTAGTGGCAGAGGGCACCCAACAGAGTGAAGGCATTTTACAAACTCCCCATTGCCCAGGGCTTTCAAAACATCTGTTCCAATCCGTGTCATGATCCTCATGCTGGCCACTACATAGGGTGAATCCGTCAGCTCGATCCCAATCTTGGACAAAGGTGACCCAATAGGCCCCATGCTGAAGGGGATGACATACATTGTACGTCCTGGAAAATAGGGAGTAGCAAGATGTGCTCAAGAACAAAACAAGAACATTTGAAGTAACCTTTATTAACATGAAGGTTGTTTCTCAGTCCTTTAAAAGCTGTTTGTCTTGTGAGAGCTTCGGATGATGTTTAAAGAGCTGTAGCTTCCTGTTTGTCTAATTCTGTAGCAAGAAGTTTTATCTTAAATGCTGAATGCAGCAGTTCAGACAGATTGTCTATCCAGGAGTAAGGGGGGTGAAGGCCAATTCTCTGTTAGTGTAAATCCCTGAATCTGAAAATATTGCTGTGGATGGGGGGGTCCCTTCATTCTCATCTCACTTCCTATCTGCTCCTCAGTTGCTGTGTGCCTTTCTGAACCAAGTCACACAAATTTTTCTACTTTGACACTCTTTAGGAAAACTAGAGTGCAGGAAAGAGACTGAGGACTGTCCCAGTCCAGGTATTTGGGTCTATGGTAAAGATGATGAAATCAGTGAAGTGACTGTCAGGGGTATAAAGCTGAATCTTCAGCTCAAATTGTTCTTTAAGGATTACAGGAACTTGCAACAGTAATAAGTGTCTCAGCAATGCTGGAAGTTCAGTGTCAATCATCCTTTTCTTGCCTACCTTGCATGCAGCCTGGGAACCTGGTGTTGAAGGCTTTCTCAAAATCTTCCTCAGACATCCAGCGCCCCAGCTGGCTCGTTCCAGTTTTAGGCACTGGAGTGGTATCTCGCTGCTCTTGAGTGATGATGACAGTTTTGCTCTCAATTCTTGCCACATCTCTGGGATCAGTGAGAGCCAACCAGCTGCATTTCACCAAAAATCAGGAAATTAGACGTTGTCAATATAGCATTTTTACCCTTCTGTGGGACCACTCTAGCACAAAAGGCTGCTAAAACAATGCTTTGTAAGGCAAAAATTCATGACACAGCAGTATAACAGATAATCTCAAAAATTAGTCAGATACTTTCTCTCACACAGTTTTTTTTTTTTAAGACTTTCCAGTAATAATAACAAATAATATGGCCTAGGAAATTCTTGTTACATGTTAATACTCCTTTGCTTATTATCTCAGCCTTATTCTCTGTTGCCAACTTTCAGGGAAAAGTTAATCTTGTTTAATTCTCAATCTCATCAGTGTGAATTTGTTCTGTATGGGGACCACAAAATGATGCCTCAAGCTAAGTGGAAGCCAAGGAAAGTAGTTTAAGTGTTGGTATAAGTGCCAGAGGGATCAGAATCCAGCTTAGTGGATTGGCATATTCCCTTAAGTTAGAGGCATTACAAAGAAAATACGGAGTATAAGCACGGTCATGAAAAGTGAAGGAGTTTATTAAAGGGGATTCTTTTTCCCCCTAAGGAATTTTTGCCATCTATTTACAATAGAGGGGATTGTTTTACATTTTCACCTCTGTGCATCGAAATTTTCCATGAGTATAAAAATGTTCTAGTTGGGCTGTCATAACCATCATCACTACAGCTAGGCATATAATTAACAATGAATAATTTATCTGGTGAATCTTGCCCTTTTCTCTCCCAAATAGTCTGCAAACAGATTGCCAAATTCCTGCACTTAGTTATTCAAAAGTCTTTGCAGATTTCTCCCATGAAGATCTCGTGGTTGGCACGTAATTCTCGAGTATGCACTTGTTGTTAATATTCTCTTTTCATGTTCAGTTAGTTGGGAGAAATGATGAAATATTTGAAAAAAGTATTTGCAGAATACATTAGAGTCAAAGCTCATCGGCACGATATGAATAATGCTGTACTGAATAATATTTGAACACCCACAGACCTATTTGAATGCCACAAAAAGTATGTGATGAATAAACTAGTTGGCTAAAACAGTAGAATTCTTCAAAAGAAGATTTGCTCAATAGTATTTAGCCATTACTAATGGTAAGTTGCGTAAGTCTCATGACATTATTTCAGTTCCCTGATGTAACTAATCAATAGAGAAAATGTGCACTTGATAGTCCAATTGAATAATATGCTTTATGCTAATTTTTAGAGGGAAACGTTTGCTTTTCCTCAGTATTTTACCTATGTAAGCTAAAGTTCCAAAATGTTCATGGAAAGCAAATATTGGAGAGTTAGGAGAAGTTTTTAAAGTAAACTGGATAGAAAATGAATTTTCCAATTCTGAGATGATACTTGACTTCTTTTAGGCTACTCACCAGTTCTCATACTTGTTCAGCTTCTTTATCATGCCTTGTTCCACCATGATGTCCAGAATTTTTTTGTTCTCTTCTTCCGAGCCATCGCAGATGTGAATGCACTCCGGCTGGCACAGCTTGGCATTGGTTTCGATGAAATCCCTCGCTTCTGGAGACAGACTCTCCAAATCCCCCTGGACAACCTTGGGCACGACGTTCATCTCAGCTTTCAACTGTGGGGGCATTATTGAAGCTGTTGTGGATCTTGTTGATGGCTGTAAAATACTGATCCCAATATAAAATCAGATAGATTAGGTGTGTTAGCATAATCTAATGTTCTAACCCGTGTCACAAAGCCCAACAACATGTGACACAAAGAATTTGCAACGGACTCGATTATGTACTGATTTAGAATCAACATAGGGAATTTGGATCACTGCTAATTTCCAGGTGGAAAAAATAGAGGCAATTCTACTTACTGTCTATTTAAGGTGGAGATGGATGCCAGAGAGGATTTTGCCGCACCTTTCAGTTGAGCCCGTTTCACTTGCCTTGGAGCTCTCTGGCAATTGCTGATTTCCAAAGATGCACCTCCTTCCTTAAATATTCTTTGTGGTAGTGTCCATCCCACTAGTTGAGGTGAGGGAGGCTTGTCCTTTACATCACCACTGGATGTGTCTTGGGACAGTGCCACTGACATTGTCATCATGCAGAGTTGTCAACAAAGCAGCCCTGGCAGGGTAATCATTTAACAGGCTTGATTAATGAATGCTGAAAGCGGAGGTTCTTAGCCCCTGGGTTTGCTGTTTTGAAGCAGTTACAAAATTTAGCAGTTTAACCAAACTTTGATCCAATTTGGCTTTGAAATCAAAAACGTCATAACTTCTCGGCGTGTGGGAAAGGTTGAGTACAAAGAGTTTCTGAAACCAGGAACACGGAGGTCATGCATGGAGGCAAAGTGCAGTTGGCACATTTTGTAGGCAGATGGTCACTAGTTGGCTGTGAAGTGGAGGCTCGTCCAAGGAGTGTTTACTCACCTTGGGAACATTGCCTGATCTGGGTATAAAGTTCAACAGTGAGCACTGACAGGCCTGAATAGCCACGACATACACAAGACCCACAGCTGTTATTTTTGTCTATGTAATTCTAAAAAAATCCCAAGCAATACAAATCTAAGTGTTGGGGTTCCTTCAGTGTAGGGAAGGAAGTTTTTGCTTATGTCTTGTTTTAGGCTCTTGCAAACAGTTATTTTCTATTGTGACAACCTCAGGAGAGGCAGAGCGGCAATTGTCTCAATAATTAACCTCCTCTTTCAAATATTATGTTTTATTTTACTGAGAGTTCTGGCGGGGGGGGGGAGGTGTCACAAAATATTAACCCATCCCATTATGAGTACTCAGAGCAAAAGCACAGAAGTGCTCAGGACTGGGGCTGCACACTGTTGTTGTGTGGGCGAAGTGCACTGTGTGCATGTGCACACACACAGACTTGAGTCTCTATCTGTGTCAGTTGTGGCAGTATCTGATATCAACAGCCACTACTACTCATAATTCTGAGGGTTATCTCAGTGTGATATCAGACACTTGAGTGTGATCTCAGACACTTTGAACTCATCTCTGTTTCTGCAGGCCTATCTTTAACTTCCCCTATTCCATTTTAGACCATTGTGGCCATAAAGAAAGATGGTCTTCATGTCTATTGGTCTATGCAGTCTGGGTGTGTGAAGACTGAAGTATTTCAGTCAAACAGAACTGTAGAAATAATCCTGCTGCCATTTCTCTCACTCTGTTTATACCCAGTCTGGAGCTTGGATAAGGAGATGCTTTTCTGCCAACTTGTGGGTTTTTTGTATTGATGGGGCTTTTACCATGGTTGTCATTGGTAGTTTGCAGAATGGGACATCTGGGATTCCCAGATGAGTTTCAGGGAGTTCTACAAAGCAACAAAATTGACTTATCTTGTATAAAGGGTGTTCACAACCCAGCTGTTGCTCAGGTTTGTGAGACAATTGGATGTTCCCAGCAAGGTTCTTGCTGGGGTAGACAGCAGTGATTTGCAACTCCCAAAAAGCCAGGCTGGCAGAGCAGCAGGGATCAGGACTGAGCTCACCTTCACACCCTGCAAGTCTAAAATACTGCAGAGCTGACTCTCCCACTGCAGGAACACCCCTGGGACTGTACCCTCTATCTCCCCTGCAAAGCCTTTTATTATGTTTTGTAAATAAGGGAAGAAAACAGTGAGGTAAGAGGGGCTGTCCTTGATGCACGGCAAGGCCAAACATTCCTAAAAGGAAAACAAAAATCTGGTAGGATAAGAGGTGCTAAAGACTGCTCCAGATAGGGCTGTGATGTAAGCAAAGATAAAATCCAAAACCAATTTAATAATGGCAAAGCTGGTGCTTGTCTTCAGAGTCCATATACTGTGTTGCTGGTGGAGCTGATCAGAAATATTTCCCTTTTAAAACATGTCATAAAGTAACTTCATTAAAACTAAAATGGAGCATAATCCTCAGTAATATTAATCAGACCCCTTTTTCAGAGATTTACAAAAATACTGAGTGCTTTTTGCTGGCCAGGTAAGTCAGTGTACATAGAAATAACTGAGAGTAAGCCAGCAATGCTCAGTTGTCAGGAAGACAGTAGACCAAGAAATTACCATATTGCAGCACAAGTAAAATTAGAATAAAAGCTTACATACAACAGTGTAATACAGCAGAATCTGTCCTAGTGTCTCTAGGTTTTGAGAGGAGGAGAAAAATTCCCAAACCCAGAGCATTAATTTCTGCCAATTAAATTACAGTCAGGCAGGTGTTGTGCAAATTTTCTAACACTGCAATCCTAACCTCCCACAATCTTGCTATACAAACTGTGGGCTTCTCTTGAGAAGACACTAAATATGCCAAATTGGTGGCACTGTGTTATGAACATATGTCCATTAAAAATCACATTAAGGATTCCAAATGTTTTTCATTTGTGATGGCAGCAGGGCTCGAGTACAGATGTCCACTGGGAATTCTAGACACTTCAGCATCAAATTACTTGTATTTAGGTAACACCTCCCATCAGAGGATCTCAAAGCATATCACAAACACACAGTAAGCCTCAAGCCCCTATATAAAACACACATAGTATTTGGTGCAATGAAATAACTGGAGCATATGCAAATCAAGGCCAGGATTTTTTTCAAGAATCTTCTCATTTAGAGATTCAGCTTTTAGACAGCCAACAGAAGGCATTAAAGGTTTTATGTGAAGATAGTGAATTCTCATAACACCCACTGTCTCCCACACAAAAACCCAAATGTGGCACTTCCAATGGCTCAGTTACAGTGGTCTTGAGGTGTTCACCCAGTACCACTGGGTGCTGCTGAATTCAGTTTCAGGAATATTTCACGAATGGCAAACATGGGAGGTGCTATGGGAAAAGGTGAGACCTTTAAAAAAAGAGTTGTCTTGTATGTAAACTTTATTTTCCATTTAAATGAGAAGTCTTTTTTAGTAGTAACTGCATTATAATGCTCATCTAATAGCTGATACGATTTCTTCTGATTGAACTTTTTTTGGCACTTTTTCTCTGTGCTTCTTGACACTTGAATGTGATGCTTATCAGGTGCCTTCTTGGAAGCTGTCAAATCATTTAAATATGTGTGAATCTGACATTTCAAGATGATAGTGTTCAACAAGTGCCTTGAAAGGAGGGGTTTTAGGATGTTTGCTTTGATGGACACTATTCAGGTTGTTCAAAACAGAAGTTTTTGAGCACTTCAGTTTTTACAGACTTACTAGAACTCAAAAAATGTAAAGGTTTTTAGATGCTCTGAAAAAGTGTCATTAGAAACCCTTAACTGATCACTACAAACCAAGGTGCAACAAAGTGCTCACAGTGAGATCTGAAAGTTGTTAATGGCATATAATAATACTCAGAAATTCTACTTCCCTCCCATTGCTAATTCTCCTACATATTGTCACCTCCAAAGAGTTTGTCACTTGGGTATTTTGCTATAAAATTGTAGTTTTTTAAAAGATTCTCTGAGCTGTTCTGCTAATGGAAGAGCACTGCCTCTGGATTGTTACTTCTCTGGTGGTGTTTTGCTCAACTGACACTAAGAACACTCCGACAGCTGCTGGACTGGGTGCCACAGAGCCCAGATCTAAGGGCAGCTCTTGCAAGCTCACAGAGAGCAGGGCAGGGATCGTTCTCTCAATTTCCAAAAGAAAACGTGAACCGTGCAAAGTGCCTGCAGTTGCAAAAGACTCTGTGAGTGAGCCAAGCGCTTATTCCAGACCCTGCACAGCCCTGTGCGATATTTCCGCCTCACAGCCCCTCTCCTTGCAGGCAGCTCCTTGGCACTGACCCATCTGCAGGAGGTCTGGGGGCCCTGCCACATGTGCTGCACGCTCCTCTCCATGTGTGCGGCGTGAACCATGAGCCTGAGCCTCTGCGACCGGCCACAACAGGTAGCAGCAATCCGGGGGCACGGGGCTTCACCTCCTTCTTATCTCCTTTCCAACCCCAATCGATACATGGGGCTGGAAATCCCAATCGGGTTGGGCAGATTGTAAGACAGAATTTTTATGGATCCTTACAAAAGGCGATGTAATTTTTTTGGCCCCTGTTCAAAATGAAGCGGTTTGTTCTGATGGCGCAGGAGGTGGAAAAAACCCACCCAGATTTATCAAGATTAGACTGTACTTTCATTAGCCTGTCCAGCATTTTCAGCTTGGCAGCAGATATTTCTCAAAACAAATGGAACCAAATTTCAGCAGTAGGGAAGATGCACTGGTACATGTTTAAAGTCTCTAAACAAAATCACCAACCTTTAATGCTTAGTTTAGTATCAGCTCAAGTGCACAATACTGAGCTATATTTTAAGGAAAGTCCTGGTTGTGCCACAGTACGTGCCAAGGCTGACATTGCACCACGGGAACACTGGTTCCTTGCTTGTTGTTCTGCTTTGGCAGATAAAATAGTTATTATTGTTATGATTATTACTTTATTTTTAAGCTCACTTTTACAGGCTCAGTTCTGGAGATAGGATTGAGACATGTAATTTTAACTTTGATAAGCAGTCACTCCTCTAGAGCCATTTCTTGAGCTGTGACTCTAATCTGGGGACTCTTCCCTAAAGGAATATTGTCTTTTTTTAAAAAAAAATACAACCCTGTCAAGGATCAGTGTGAATATGTGAGTAACGGGCTCTATAGCCACTGGTACCTGACCAGTGGCCAGGTATGTGTAATTCTGTTAGTTTGGGACCTCTTCTTGTCTGCTGCAGGAGGTTTCAGTCACGTGGAGTGTTTGGTCCCACCAAGACTTTGACTGCCTTTACCCTAGCTGAAACAGAATTATGATTTTTGCATGGTTACTGCAGTTTGAGGTTTTTTTTCTGGATGAACAGCAGAACCACAGCCAGGAGAGAGGGGGACAAACCGTACCAACCAGAGTGAAAAACAGTCAGCAAAAGGTTTGTGCTTCCTTTTACCTTTCAGCATCTGCTCTGCTCAGTCACACAAAGCCCAGATGGCTCCAAATCCAGTTTGCAGATAAAAATGGTTACCCTTGCTGGACTGAAATCTCTTCACCACAGAGGTGTATGTTTGCAGCTGTCAAGGACTTCCTGCTTCCTACTTGGGTAGGGAACAGATAAATCCTTGCACATGAGTTCAAGCACCTCTTGTTCAAGAGTTTCTGGCTTCCTGTGGATGACTGGTGTTCTGCTAACTGTGCCCTTTTACAGAGACCTCACCTTCTCAGGCCTAAAGAAATGGCATGGAAGCACCTTTTTATGTTCTAAATTTGTTTATTTTTCCTAGGATGAGACAACCCTGGCTCCCCTTGCTCCTTCCTCTTGCCCACTGTTCATTATTTCTTTGTGATGCTTTGCCTGCTGGCAGCACTGTGCTGGCAGTTGTCCTTTCAGGGTTGCCCAGCTCTACCTGTGCAATGGGCTTTTTCTCTTTTCTTTAAATCCTCCCATGTACCTTTGTTCTCCCTCAACATTTCAGTCCCTTGTTACACGCAGTCTGACCCACTGGCCACAGTTCTGTGTGTCCTTCTTGAGCCAACTCCTTTGAAGAAGAATGGTTTTAACCGGTTAGAATGGGGGCAGATTCTGAAGGTTTAGGTTCTGTTTCTTCCTCTGCTATAGATTTTCTATTTGACTTTGACATGTAACTACATCCCCAGTCTTTATCATCTCCTAGGAAGGGGGCTGGGAGGTGATAATGCCAATTTCTCCCTGTTCTTATGAATTCTCCTAGTTTGGTTGATAGTTCCCAGCTAGAGGAGCTTAAAACCTAATTAGACATGATCATAATCTCTTCTCATTTTTGTCTGTGCCACAGACAGTCCCTGCTGGGTCTTCTCTAGGTTACTGTAATGCAAATAGTGAATTCTTACTTGAAATGAAAAGCATTTACTAAAAACTGTTTTCTCCTTCAATAGCAACACAAAAGCAACAACTTGGGCTGAACCCTGTTTTGTGTTTCAAGTGAGATTTGTTCTATACTTTTTCCCCAGGAAAACAGCTTTGATTAATATTTCAAGCATTTTATAACACTAAAAGCCAAACAACAGAATAGAAAAGCTGATTATGCAGAAAGGAAAGCCAAGCTACATCTAAAGGTCAGAAGGCAAATGTGCCTATGTCAAGCACTACATACCTTTTGGTTCTTGAACCTGGCAGCTGGAGGAAAATCAACATTGCACAAAAACCAATAATCCCTGCAACGAATCCTCTGTTTACTGGAAAACTCTTATGTAAGTGTTAACAGGTCAGGTGAAATCCTACATACTGTACACTTCTACTCAGCACCATTCTAACAGGAATAAGGCAACATCAGTGGACCACAATGGGATTTTTTCAATGTAAAGGCACTTTTGTTTGGTCTGTGTAAATGATTCCTACCAAATGCCACAATTATGATTATTTCTACAAACACCACTCAATAAAGAGATCAGGAGTTCAATCGGACCCTGGAAATCATGCTTTTTTTCTTATGCTTTTAGGAAGACAGAATTCTGACTGCTATATGTGCATCTGTAACTGTCTCCAAATTTACTGGTCCAGGATGATATATATGCATATGAATGTTTATGTAAATAGAAGCTTCTTATTGTGTGCTTAAACAACTATGTACAAATGAACAGCAATCAACCTGCATTCTGCAAATAAAATAAAAAACCACACACACTTGCTAACCTGGTAGAGTTCAGGTATTTGCTCTAAATAGCATTAAGCACCTTTTTATTTTTAAGCATAAATGTGCTATGCCCAGAAGATCTTAAACAAACGATGAGTATAAATGACAGATCAAGAGACTTTCAGTTTGTAGAGGCAGCCCTGAACGGAGTAATAATTGTGGTTCACAAAACGTGTCACCCAGGTATTTTCATCTGCTTTCTAGACACTGCCTCATGATGTGTTGAAGGTTACAAGAACCATAAGATTGACTTTGTTTCTTCTTACAGGAGCAGAAAAGATGTACAACTAAGCCTGCTATACCATATTTCCATTACCAGTTCCTGATGGATAGGCCTGGGGCTATCTGGTTGTGGACATTAAGTGGTGGCTCAACATTGTAGCAGTGCAGAAAATTCAGATTTAAGGTATTTCTGCTGATAAATATCAAAGTCTACACCACCTCCTGCTCAGTGAAATGACATTAATACGTAAGTTGTTAAATAATACCTTAAATTTTCTTGATTTTTTTTAGATTTTTGAATTAAGAAGTTGATTTGGACTCCTTAGAAAGTTTAACACCCAAGAGGATTTGTTATCTGAGCTGGGAAAAAAGTGCACAGGAACCCACTGCTCTTCTGAACCCACCAACCACCTCCTTACTGCTGATTTTGCAAGGTTTAACGTGTACTTGCTGCACATCCACGTGGAAGCAGAACTTGAACTCCTCTGGGTTTGTACATCTCACTCACAGATTTATTAGGACAATCATTTAATAGTCTCATTCTTCAGTGATCCTATTAACTTCCAAGTTTAGGTGTCTGTTCAGCTGTGCACGAAGAGCTGTTCTCAGAACTGTTTTCCTGATTAAAGATTAACAATGCGATAAAAGAAGGAAACATGGGCATCCTTGGAGTTTGTTTCTTACATCAGCTGGGTTAAACCTTTACTATCTTTTCTCACTGTGTATTTTCTCTCTGTGTTTGGCAATCAAATTCTGCACAGCTCCAGCACGTTTCCCCCAGTTTAGTCAAAACAAGAGGAAAACTTTCTGCCTTTCAAACTTTTAACTCTTCGACCCTTGCAAAAACAGCAATAGAAACCTGTAATAACTAACTAAGGGGAGTTGTATTAAAAACTTTCTTTGCTATCTGTTGGATTAAAGAGTATTCTGTAAAAACAGTGGAAGTCACTGAGGTGTAGTTAACTGTATAACCACACCAATGTCTTTTGAAATGGAAGAAGTGATATGCTTCCCAATAAACATCCTTCTTCCAAACAGATCCAGGCACGCAGCTCAGCTGTTTGCCACAAGCAGCAAATTGTGTATTAGAGGATGGCAGGATTGTTTCTAAATATATCATAATGTTAGATGAAACAGTTAATAGACAAATTTGCAATTATGGTTAATAATTTTTAGACCACTTCCCTGACTTGTGTCTAAGCAATCAATCATCCTTGGTACTTTCAGCTCCAATAAGCTTATGTTAAATACTTCCCCTTTTATATGTTCCACATCTGTACTCTATTAGGTTTGGGTTTTTTGTCATGCTATATAATTATAATAATTTACAGTATGGAGCAGGATTTTAAGAGCATAGACAATACTTGAAAGCATTCAGTCTTTTAACCTAATAGGAGTTGCTTTGGTTCTGCTGCAAGAATCACTCATGTTTAAAGAGATGATTTGCCTCCTCAAAGTCAAGATGAGCACTGGAGAGAAAGCAAAGCCTGGCTTTCTCCATGCCTTAGGCACAACCCGAATTTAGCTGATCCTGCATGAACAGCACAGTCCAAGCACTGTGCCCCGAGACAGCTCTGCAGCTCTGCTCACCCTCCTCTTTGCATGAGAAGTGGTAATTTATAGCCTGCCTAGACACTAGTCAATCAATACCCTCCAGCATGATTTCCATCTGGCTTTGCTGTGTTCCTATCTTCTCTCTGCTTCGGGGATTCAGGAAGGAAACAAGTAGGACTGTATGTTCTGATGTTCCTGGGTCTGAGGTCTGACTAGTTTTTATATGACTGTAGCAACAGGGAGCAGAGAATTGTGTTCTTTGGGGCAGGCAAGAAATACAAGTCAGATCTGAATCCCCAGGTGATGTCTGCTAAAATAAACTATAGCTTCTGTCTCTGAACCAGAGGTCTGAGGGGGAAAAAAAAATATTCTTCTTTCCAAGTGATCAAACTGTATATTTTCTCCTGAGAATATGCCAGGCCAGCACTGAAGCACCAACTTAATTCTGAATCTGCAAGATTCAGTTGCTTAGAACAGCATCAAAAAGAACATAACTTTTTATCTCACTCATTAGCTGATATGCTTTCTTTTTATTATTTTAATTAAGGTTTTTGGTGGTCTCTGAAGAAATGCTTCATATTTGTGAAAGTGGGACACCAAAGGAACAAGGAGCACCAGAAAATACAGCAAAAAGACTTCAACCACTTAGTGACAGCTTCAAGACCTGTGCAATGTTTAAAGGAGCCAGATGAATTAGAAGATTGTAAAAGTATCTCGGCTTCCTCTGAAGCAGGTGATGGTGTGAAGGAGGTTATCTGGTGCTGCCATTATTGAGAGGGGCAATATCTCACTGCAAAAGAGGTGCTGAAGCTAGTGATTGTCCCTGGGGTAGGAGCAAGGGGAAGGCATGCGTGTTTGCAGCCTGGTGCTAAGGCACACACACCACTGACAGGTGCGGTGTGAACACGACACATACTTGGAAACAAAAGTGAGACATTGGTGGAAAGTGAAAATGGAAAACTTTCCAGCTGCCAGGTGGGAAATGATATTAAAGCTGTCAAAATAAGTCACAACAAAGACTGGGTTTTCTCCTAGACTAACAGGAGTCATGTTCTGGAGAAGAATGGAGGTTTCAACTACAAGGCAGAGTGTCATAAATGAAACAATTATGAGCATTGGAGGTTAAGTCTGAACCTATTTGTTTTGGGGGTTTATGCTTTGGTCTCTTTTTTTTCCTTTTTCTCTTTCAACTGCACTGCAGCATTCCTGATTTACTCTACAGTTTGTGGACAGGTCAAAAATGTGTAAATAAATCCCACTGTCATTGCATAGTTATCTATTCTGGGCCTAATTCCAAGCCCTGTTAAATTGATGGCAATCCTTCCATTGGCGTTGGAGGACTGCAGTTTAGAACCTGTGACGGAGGTGCAAAGCATCACCAGAGAGGATGGATAAACAGCCTCTGCAGTCATCCAAAGTGAGTTTCTGAAACACAGTAAGGGAAGTGAACATTGAACTACATTCAAGGTCAAATATGCTTTATGTATCTGGTAATGGAGCTTTTAAAAAAGTCAGCTCCACCTAACACACATTAAACATCTTAAATATTATAAAATATATTATTCAGATTTAAGACTGACAATCTGAACAGATAAACCAGTATTTTACTTCTTAAAAAAACCCCAGCTGCACTGTTTACACTTGGGTAGAAAACTGCAGCTCAGAACAAAGTTTGCTGTGTTTCCTTAGTGCAGCCAAGGAAACTCTGCTGATTGAGGATTTTACTTGTCCGTGTATTCACTTTCATGCACTGGTAGATTCTTATCAGCAATTTATCTGCAATTTTGTGACTGAATTTTGTTTCTTTATGTAACGTTACTTTAGCACAAGAAAATGCGCCTACATTAAATTCCTTATGCTCCTTATGAAATACTCCTGACAAACAATAATTCACTTTGAACGTTTACCCCCCAAAGTATAATTATGACTTAAAATATAAAACGGTTCTCTATTCTTTTTGTGGTAGGCTTTTCATGCAGGCTGTTGATGTGTTAGAAAGAACCAGACTCCCAGAGGAGTGGGTAGAAGCTTGATTGCAGCTAGAGATAGACAATCCAGCAGCAGCAGTAACTGGAGACTGTACACAACACACCATAATGGCCATTATGGAGCTGTTAACCTCTAGTGTGTCAAAACCTACTCAGAAACTGGTTGAATTCATAGATTTCTGATCCAAGTGGTTCCTTTAAATTCAGCAAAAAATGAACTGAAGGGGTATTCTGCGTTTGAGCTATAAATCCTTGGAAATACCGGTTAGTAATGGAGATAATGACAGACCTTTACTGTACCTGCATGGATGGTGCTGGAATTAATAATGCAAAAGTGCAAGGCAGGACAGCCCTTAGAATCTGATGACTGTTGAAGTGCAGAAAACCTCATTAAAATAACCTAAAAATGGTGTATTATTATAAAATCTTTTTTTTTCCTACAGTGCCCTTCAACTATTATAATTGCACAGTATACAGAGTGACTTGAAAAGATTTAGAAATGCATAAAAAGTAAAATCTCTGGCCACAGTTACTGGCAGCCTAATTATGTGACTCTATTGTGTACTCTGCATCCTGTTCTTTAGTTTTGAGAGCCCGTTGATTTGTGAATGATGAATAATGTGGTGTCTAACCAAAATATCAGCACTAAATTGCTGGACTAGATATTCATCCTTTAATTGCTTTGGATTTGTGTTGATTCCAAGCAGTAGAATAGTTATGACTAACTTGCAGTTGTTAAATGTAAACATGCTGTATTATTTTTGCATTTAAGATTTTACAGAACTGCAGATAGGAGTGTTTGTTGTCAAGGGTGTTTATCAGTTGATGTCTCTGAGGATGAGGTCCAATAACCCCACCTCATCTGAGGATACTGCTCCAAGGCCAGTGGTGTGGGCTGCTGTTTGTGCTACAGATATTTCACAAATTTTTCACAAAGGAAAGCCACCACTTGGTTGGGGCTTTGATTAGTGTTCAGTAATTCAGATCTAAACCACACTGGGCTGTAGTCCCTATGCAATGTATTGTACCCTGCAATGCACCGAGCTAATATTTAGAGGTAAAACTCCAAGTCTATCCTCTGTACTGGCATATAATAGAGTAATCAAAGCAAGTGGGTTTTATAAAATGTTTGATGACTGGAATTTACTAGTCTAGAAGGGTACACAAGATTAAATGTTAAGTCACTCAAACTGTGCAAGTTTACCTCAAAGGCATTTTCACAATGCCTTTGGAGAAGTCTTTCAACTTGTTCTCACTGAATAACCAATCCTGGCCTAAGGTACAGTGTAATGATGCTTATACATCGCTCCACCGCCTCTGCAAAGCCACTTGAGCCAATTTTGTACCACACTTCTGTGGCTGCAGCATCAGGCGGCCCTTCAGCGCCACTCCAGCACAGGGCTCCCGGCTGGAGGCTTTCCGTCGCAGAAACATGAAAAGTGCTTCAGATATTTCCCAAGTGGAGAAACCAACTGAGCTCAGCTCCGTGGTCTCCAGGCAAGTGGGAGCAGAAGGTTAAGAGCCAACATAATTAAGGCCGAGAGATCTTCATCTTTGCTCAGAGGGTGAGAAAACGGCAGCTGTTCTGACAGGCCTTGCAGTGCGTGGGGATCTGGAACTGGCCAGCCGTGCGTTGGCAGGGAAACTCCACAAGTCCGGGGCTTTGTGTTTTGTAGGGAATTAACAGGTGAGAAGCAGCTGTTCCCCAAAAGCTGCTACCCACGAGTGGGCTCCCACTCCAGCCGCTGCTGAGGGAGCGGAACAGGAAGGACATGCCGAGGTGCACGGCAGGCGCTGAGCCCCTTCCCCACCGCCTCCCCTCGAGGGGCAACCCGCACACAATAGCCCCGGTCCAGCCGGCCCAACAGCCCGGGGGAACCCAGCTTCCCGCGGGGAACCGCCCGCAGAGGCCGGGAGGGGCCTTGGGCCGGGGGAGCCCCGGGCGAGGAGCGCTGAGGTGCCGAGCGGCGTGCGGTGGTTGCGCCCCTGCGGGGCGAGGCAGCGCCGGGACTGGTCCTGAACGGCCGTGGTTTGCCCTCGTGTTTGACCTCGCACAGCATCGCTCAGCAGCGTGCGGGCCCTTGGGGCTGCAGGAAAGGGTGGCGAGGCCAGGCTGACCCGAGCGGAGGAGAGCAGCAGAGCAGGAGACCGCAGTGCGGACGGGACACGAGTCCCTCCGAATGAGCCCTGTCTCCGGAGGAGGGTGAAGAAGGCCGAGCCCACCCTCGGTGTCAAGGACGTGCCGGGGCCGCTGCCGGGGCTGAGCCGGGCCGGGGAGCGCTGCGTGCCCCGGGCATGGCCCTGAGCCTGCGGGACGGCTTCTGCGTGTTCTATGACTTGGAGCTGGCGCAGATCCGTATTTTGCAAGAAGAAGGGCAAGACAAGAATGCAGAAAGGAAGGCGACGGAGAAACCACCAGACACGCTTCTGATGGAGGTACAAGTTTTGGATAAAGGGAAAGTAGAGATATGTTGTTCCCTGCTAGCTTCTACTATCACATCGATTTGGTTATGACTTAAGCATTAGTATTATTTTTCATATATGTTGGGCTTAAGTATGCAGTCCCCTGTACATCTTTTTATAATTTCATCTGATTTTTAAAAGGATAAACTAGAAGTTTAGACTTTTTAGACTCAGAGAATATTCTGAGTTGGAAGAGACTCAAGATTATCATGATGATATCGAGATGATATTTAACTGTTAAAATTCAGACGAGTTTTTAATTTAGTTCACCAGTTTGGTATTATTTGGCTTGATAACCTCCATCTCTTAAGTGGCATTTCAGAATTTCCCTTTCCTTAATTCAATCACTTCAATTTTGCAGTCGTTGTTAAAGCTGGATATGTAATACAGTCCCATTTGGAATTAATTTTATTAAAAAGGACATACAAACACTGCTGTTTTGTTTTGTGCCAGCTATTGTATTAGCTTTACAATAAAATACTACTTTTTTCTTTAAAAATTCATGCATCACTAGATAATTTCTGAGGTATCATATTGCCATATTTAAGTCTAGCTAATGCAAGAAGTATCACAACCTGGTTAATTGCTATATGACAAAGAAGGCATTACACTTAGCCTGTAGAAGTCCTAAGTTTGTTAAAAAACAGAGCATACTTCTCACTTTCTTTTGAGAGGCAAACATACTGAAATGAAATTTTAAACCTTTTATTTAAAAAATAAAGACACAGGTTTCTGTGTTCTCAGTGCTGCAATCTTAAAATGCTGCACTGAAATTTTATACAAATTTTTGAAGAGGGGGCGTAATTTTAGTAATTATTCTTACTTAATCGTAACTTATTGGTTAGGCTGATTTATGCTAAATGCAAATTTTTGTTGCAGTTTTGTCCATCACTTTTAAGACTGAAAATCAGAACAAATTGGTGGCTTGAATTTTGTTGACTGCTCCGTTGATTTGTCACTAGCGACTGCCTTTAATTGAGAAAGTTGTAAAACATATTCTTTTTAAAAATAGATTGACAGAGATAATGATGCCATTGCATTTGAAAATACCATCCAGCAACTGAGCCCATCTGAAGAGGGAGAAGGAAAGGAAGTATTTTCCACTGTTGGGGAAACAAAGAGTCAGAACTGCAAAGGGGGTGATGATTTGTCAGGCTTACTCGATGAAAGTAAAGAGCAGGAATATCCAACTGCATCAGAGCAAACAGTTGTGAGAAATCTCAAGAATCTGAAATTTGAAGCTCATGCTCCACATCAGGAAAAAGGTAAAAATAATAATCTTTGTAGTTAATTTTTAGATAAGGCATGTTAAGTAAGATTTTGAGCTGAGGTTGAGGTTTTACATTAAATACTCACAGTGGTAATTGTTAAGTTTAAATTAGGTTAAGTCTTAACATTCTGTGGAAGTTTGGAAGAAGAAATAATACCTTCAGCCTTATGAGCTCAAAGAGCTTGTTCAGGCTGATGTCATCTGCCTTGTGTTCAGGAGAGATATTTTGGATGGCATTTCGAAATTAATTGTCTTTTGAACAGTGTGTGGTATTTGAAACCTTCAGGGAGATTTCAAAGTTAATATTGTATAAGTGTCTTTGAATAAACCTAGTAATTTATTTAGTGTCTTGATTCACTCGTTCAGCTTCATAATATGCTTGTTTGAGGGTTTATGGTTGAGCTTAGAGTGGTTCCACGTTGCCAGCAGAGGGTGGGGGGCAATTATTAATCAATACCTGTCAGCAAAGCCTTTCCCAGAACCTAAATAAGAGTAACAGAAAGTGGCTGATTTAAGACGTTAGAAATGTAAAAGTATGTTACAGAAGTTAAGGACTCACTCAGAAGAGAGCAGATAAGCATCTGTTTCCCTAGAAACTGTGTTTGTACTGTAAAAATTGGATGACATCAATGATGTTGAGTCTGTTAATGTGTGTTTTATCTGGAAGTTAAGGTAGCTTGGCTGAGGTTCTCTATGGATACTTTACAAATTGTTAATGTCCCTGTTTCAGTTACAGCCTTTATAGGAAGCACATTTGAGCAGCTTTAACAAAGCTAACAATGTTCCTTTGTGTGGGCATGAATCCACAATGAATAAATGACAATAAAGTGGTTTTGTTTGCTGTTACTGAAGTGAAGTGTTATCTGCACATCTCAGTGTGGTATAAAGCGTTGTATAAAATGCATTTTGGTCACAGCATGAAAATCATTACAGAGAGCACACTTGGGAGCTGAGACAACTGTTCTGGAAAGACTCTTCAAATATGACGTATTTGCCATTTCACAGTTTCAAATCTTCTTCATAACTGAAAGTGTTGCACATTTAATCTTAACTTGTTACTCTCAAAAGAAATTCATTACTCTTGTGCCCCAAACTTTATTCTGTGACTTCTCTAAAGAACTGATTTTTTCCCTTCAAATTCAACCAGAAATTCTAAAGAGGCTTTTACATCATGATTTTTTTATATGCACTTTATAGATTCAGGAGCATCAGAAAGCTGGGAATACTTTAACCTGCCATTTCCAAATCTTTGCATATACTTACTTAGTGCTAATTACACACTTGAGAACAATTATTATCAAGAAGTTTGTTGCACAGGTTGTAAGTCTTAATGATGATTTTGGGAGAGGAAGTCTCATCCTGTCTTTGAGGCGAGAGCAAGGGTAGGAGTTAGGTTTCCTGGGATCAGATTCTAAGCTGTATCACTAACAAGTAACACAATTTTGGGGGCAAATCACTTAAGTCTTAACGAATCATTTGATGTAGAAGTTTGAAGTAGTTTTAGCCAGACTAGAGAGACTCTTTAGAAATTGGTACTGTTTTTTGAAAAAGTAAAGTCATTGTTTTGTGGCATGTACAGTGTAAATGTGTCTTTGTTCCAACATGAGGAAGGAATGTTTCAACTGTGTTTTCTGCACGTTCACCTCAGCCAAGTTATCGAGTCTTAGGCATCATTTGAAAACCCGTTCAGATGAGAAACGTCACGTGTGCCACCTCTGCCCAAAGGCCTTCTGCACAGCAACTCTGCTGCACAACCATGTGAACACACATACAGGTACCTAATGCTTGGAAATACTTCATACTGTCTTCAAAACTGAATTAACAGGCAAGGGGCTTTGCCTTAGAGCTGTGTTCTGTGATCATTTTATGCTCAGAAATTCTTCTTGATTTTCTGTGGTGTTCCACACTGAAAAGACATGATCTGTAGTTAGGAACTCTGTGTGTGTGTATCTGTTTATTTTGTTAAGTACCATTCTAACAATTCTTGTCAGCTGACCAGTGGCTTCAGCTGTGCTTCATTCCTACATGCAGAATAGAATTTTCTGTGATGTTTTCATTTTGCTATATAAACATATGAAACAAAGTGATAAATTGTGTTTATAATAAACTTACTTCTGTATATATATGGAAGAAATTCTTTATTATGGGGGTGGTGAGGCACTGGCATAGGGTGCCCAGAGAATCTGTGGCTGCCCCATCCCTGGCAGTGTCTAAGGCCAGGTTGACCAGGACTTGGAGTGACCTGGGATAGTGGAAGGTGTCCCTGCCTATGGCAGAGGGTGGAACAAAATGAGCTTTAAGATCTCTTCCAACTCAAATAATTCTATGATTTATTGTATGTTAAAAAATCAGAATATCAGAAAAGTTCTATTAAAAAATTCTGCATGTTGATTTAAGGCAGACAAATCACATTGCTGTGGTGTTAAATAAAAGTCTGAATGTGTATTGTTGCAGGGAACAAACCCCATAAATGCAGTGAGTGTGACACAGCCTTTGTGACCCGAGGGGAGCTTTCACGACACAGGAGGTACAAACACACTTTGGAGAAGCCTTTCAAGTGCACAATTTGTGAATACTGCAGTGTAGAAGTAAGTACAGCCTTACTGAATCTTTTGGGAGGGTGTGAGGGTTTTCACATGCCAAGATTTTAATGTACATACAATTTTTGCCCAGATTTGTACCCGTGAGAAGTCCAGGCTCTGCTGATGGCCTTGGACACACTGATGGATTGTGTTTATCTGTTATGTTGCTGCAGTGTTAGTACAAGGTGGCTGTTGGCTACAACTTCATGGTGCCATGCATTTCATTTCATTTCATTTCATTTCATTTCATTTCATTTCATTTCATTTCATTTCATTTCATTTCATTTCATTTCATTTTTCATATTTCATTTCATTTCATTTGTGTGCACACCTTTTCATCCCCATCATCCTGCAAAGAAGGAACAAGTAACCTGAATTCCTGGAACCTTTACTTAGTGTCCATGTGGTATTTGAAAATGTCTTACTCCAAATTAATATTCATACAATTATTTAGGGCTTTTTTAACTAGTTGCATTTTAAGAGCTTTTTCTCTTTTGTTATGCTAAAATTGCTGCTAGACAATGTGTTTGTGTGATTTTGGTCCTACAAAAGCATTCTTGGTCCTCCTTTACACTACATTCCATGTTCTGTAGGACAGTACTAACTAATATCTAAAAAGAAGTTAATGTCTTGTGTTTATGTACTTGATGATGTTTGGGGCTTTTTTTCCCAGGACTTAGAATTTTCATCATCAAAACCAAAATACTTTAGAGTCTACTTAAGGTGCTGTTGGAAATTGCAATTGCATTGGGTGCACAGGCTTTCAGAAATGCAGTGATTGAATCACTGTCAGTTTAGTGGATGTTCAATATCTGAATTTGTGCTGTGTCCAGATCTAAAGCTGTAAGCAATCCTGAACTTTACTCCACACAGCTTATCTTAATAATTAGATTTTTTATAGCTTGCATCTTCAAAAACCCTGACAGTTGACTCTAAATTACCCTCTTCTTTCCCTTGTTTCAATAAGGAGTTATTCAGCATTCACTGCTGTTACAGAATTCTCATTCCTGTAAACTTTACTTGAATGAGGAAAGCTGAACGAGTTCTCCAGTACTGCCATGCAAATTATTTGACTTCGTGTAGCAAAGGTTGGCAGTCATGTTTAATTTTATTTAAGTGAATAGTGGTGTAGATTGAAGGAATCTAGCAGTGAATTCATTAATTGTGTTTATAAATGGAGGAACTGAATATTTGATAACTCCTGATCATGGACTTACAATATTTATGTAGAACATATCAGAAAGCCTGCATTAAAAAAAAGTAGAATTGAATGAAACTTTGTAACTAAGGTGCTTTGTTGGGACTTGAAGGGGAATAGACTCTGGATAATGATTTGGTCTTTCATTTATTTTCCTGAGGGTTTTCAAAGAATTTTATGTTTGGTATATCCAAGTAGCCTGACAGTAGTAGGTATCCTCTTTTTAAAATGTTATTTTTTTTGTTCTTATTATAAAATTTCCCATTTTGCTAATGTGGACAGGACACTAAATATGGAAGTAAGACAATATGGGGAAGGAGTGCAGAAGTGTCTTAAAACCACAACAGGCTGATTGTGCAGGGAAAAACATGGATATGTGAGTGCTAATTCTGGGATTAATGCAATGTTTTAAATTGCAGTAGGTATAGTACATAAAATTGCTTATATTTTAATTAAATATATCTCTAATGTAGATGTTACTTTAGAAAATCTCTCATTTTTATCTGAGGCCAGCAAGATGAAACGCCACGTTCGCTCGCACACGGGGGAGCGGCCCTACCCCTGCCAACTGTGCAGCTATGCAAGCAAAGATGCCTACAAACTGAAAAGGCACATGTTAACCCACACAGGTAGGATTCTGGGGTCATGAACAAGTCCAGGGGCTCACCTCCTTAATATTATATTAAGAGGGTTAGAGGGATCTCATTTTAGCCTCAAAATGAGCCCTTTTTTTTATTTGTGATTTGGAGTAAAAACGTGGTCCCTTTCAGTGTTCTGGATTTGGCAGTGGGAAGCCCAGCAGTGCTAGTCATTAGTCTTGCTGTTCCTCCTAAACTTACTTTATATTAGAAAAATATTTCATTTTCTGTGGGTCAAATTGTCACTTTTATTTCTCAATTGGTAGATTTTGCATGGAGAGGTATCTATGAGACATTTTTAAATATCTGTTCTGAACATGGATATTGTTGTGACCCCAGATTGCCAGCAACTAATTTGGTCAACAAAGAACTAAATTGCTTTAATATTGAAAGTAGTGTGTTCTTGTCATACCTCTGTAACATGCAAGTCATCTCAGGGGCAGTGGGTATCAATCCTGTACTTCAGGGTTTAACTTGGCTCAATTATGATATGTAATTTGTGCTCTGATTAATGTTTTAGGTTGAATCAAAGTGTGACAGCGTGGTTTGAATCAAATTTTCCAAATATCCCCACTTGTCACGCATTGGTTCATATCTTGAGACAGTTTGGTGCAATTAAACTGAATATTTTTTTAATGAGAGTCAACCACAAGAGTCCAACTGGAAGAGTTCAAGAGTGTTACCCAGTACTGGCAGGGACTTCCACAGCACCAGTCTGGAGTTGGTTCAAAGCTGTGCCAGTTTCCAGTGTTGATCTAATTTTTAATGCTAGTCACACCTGATGTGGCTTTTTGGGGAAGAAAGGTAAGAAAACAATTTCCTTATTCCCCTTCCCACCATTACCAATGGCTGGTGGTGTATCATGCTTATCATGGTGTTTTACTGCTGTTGACTTTCTCTCCTTGCATATTTGAAGATAATTCTGCATTTTTGTACAGTAAGTATTCAAGGAAGGATAGATGGTAATTGAAATAATTCCTGATTCCTAGTTTAAAATTATATAAATGGCTTTATGCTTCAGCAGTTTGATTTGTGGACTCAGGAAAGCCAAGATTTTGTGTTGCAATAAGTTATGTAAACTTCTGGAGACTTGTTTGGCCTTTTGTGCACTGTCAATTAACATTAACTTTTGGTTGATCTGGAAACTGTTGCTGTTAGAACATGGATGTTGAATTCTGTGGGAATTGGGATTTATATCAAATCAGTAGAGTTTCTAAGCATATGTTATTTGAATTTTTTTTTAATAGGTGAAAAACGCTATGAATGTTATGTTTGCCAAGCCAGATTCACTCAAAGTGGAACCATGAAAAACCATATGTTACAGAAGCATGGAGAAAATGTGCCAAAACACCAATGTCCACATTGTAGTACTTTCCTTTCCCGAAAAAGTGACTTGGGTGAGGTTAAAGGAAAACCCTGAAAATGAAATGTAGAGATAAGTAGAGGGGAAATCTCTAATTTTCACAAAATTTCACCGAATATGTTACAGCTGACTTCATATTACCACAGAATATTTTAAGTAAAATGCATTTGTAGTTTTACAGGTAAGTTCCTCCTGCAAGGAGATGTGGTGACATCTTGTGGTTGATGTTCTAATTTGTTTAAAATGCAAAGTAGCAAATATTTGGCTTTTTCTTTTTTTAATTTGCTTGATACCTCTGGCACTATGATCTTCTGCTTTTTCAGAAGAAGTGTTGGCAGCTATAGAGCTGACCAGCAACAACAAAACCTATATAGAATTTTAAGTTTCCAGAAATACATGAAAATGTTGTATTAAAATGGAATTTTTGGAAGTATTTGATTTGTTAAACGATTTCCACTGAAATCAGTAAGATTCAGGCTTATAACTGCTTGATTTCTTTGGGAAGTTGCAACATCTTGCTGCAACTTTTGTTTCATTTTAAGCTAATTTGTCTATTTTACCCATATTGCAGAGAGCTCAGAAGGTTCTTTTGTGTTTTCCTCTACAAGATTTGCATTACTCGGGGCTATACACAGCCCAACACTTGTTCAAAACTATGAAAAATAAAAACCTTGCCATTAAAATGAGTTGTTTTGAATAACTGTCCAGGTGTCCACCTGAGGAATCTGCATTCCTACATGGAAGAGGCATTGAAGTGCAGGGACTGTGAGGCAGCTTTCCATGAGCGCTATGCTTTCCTTCAGCACAGGAAGACTCACAGCAATGAGAAAAGATTCAGATGTGCTCAGTGCAGCTGCACATGTAACCAGGTATTTCAACTCCCTGGGAAAATGCTGCCTGCTCTGGTGGCGGTGTTGTAAGGCACAGTTGGTTTGGGGTTATATTTACCTTAAGAAAATAAAAGCTTTTGTGACTGCAGTCCAACTGAAATAGTGTAGTGATGCTTATTTCCAGGGTAAATCCTTCACAAATGAACAGTGAAATTAAAATGCTGGAAGGATGAGTCTATCTTCTTGGTAAATCTTTTGCACATGGACTGCTTAGAAGCATAAAGTAATTGCAATCACTTTCAGGGGTGTTGTGATAAAGAACAAAATGTAGTATTTCGGCCTGAAATGTGATTTTCAGTGGTGATGCAGAATAAATTCAGTCTGAACTGAAAAATTGATTTTAAGGAGTGCTTTTAGAATAGCTAGGACCAATTCTGCAAGGAAAGTAAGAAATTATTATTCACTTCAAAACCATATGCAATGAGAACATAGTCTTATTTTGGGTTAACTGTGCACACTTTAAAGTAAATGTGACCCTTTTTCCACATACGGATTTTACATGTAAAACTTTATTGCTTATCCAGGAACCAGGAAATGATAAATTTTATTTTATACCCACCAAATGGCAATGTTCTTTTAAAGCAGAATTTTAATATATATTCTGGAAAATCTTCAGGAGTTTTATGAAAGTTGTTAACTAAGTCAGTCTTCCACTCAGTGTTGCGGAATTTGTCTGTCAGAACCATTTTTGCTTTGTGTGTGTTAAATTGCTTACATAGATTAATTTTTGATTGATATTTTTGTTCTTCATTATGCTAACAGAGTAATATGTGTAAGCATGCTGGAGATTGTGGATTGGTGAGGGCAAAAACTGCTACACCCAGAAATGGAAGCAAAGGCAAAAATAAAATCCATGAGAACCCGAAGCGTGCTAAGCCAGAAGGTAATCAGTGACTAAGTTAGAATTTAATCATGTAAATTAGAATCAAGACTAAAAGGCTAAGGCAGTGAATCTTCCCTGCTGCTTAATTACTGTTTCACAGTGAAGCTAATAATGGAAGACTCCTTCAGAATAGGCTTCATTGTGTGTCAGAAATTCTTGTCATGTGAGCTGGGTCACTGCACAGGTACCATCCTGGGCTCTTCCCTGCTCTTGTAATCAAGTGCTAAACTCCCTTTATAGCAATGCTTTCAGATGATTTTTGTGGAGTGAGAGACAAGAATGGAGATACAACTTAGGCCTAGGTGTCCCTAAACCTCACCTTCTGCTGTATCAGATTGTATCTGCACTGAGAGAAAATTTGGCATGGTGAGAAGAAGAAATGTTGGAGCTTTTCTGAATCTAATGAATATATATCAGCAGCTGAGTTTACATTACCATTGACACTTCTGTTTTCACTGGTGAGGCTGTAATGGTATGGTTAGAGAGAAGTGTTACAGCTGCAGTGTTTATGTTTTTGCAGTAATTAGATTTTGCTTTTTATTAATGTTTTCCTACATGCAAACCATTTCTTTTTGGTATCTTGTAAATACCTTCATCTGAAAGCTTGATTTTCTAGAGCTGTGATAATGTATCTTCAGATGTGGTTCATGCCAATATTCAGTTCATTAATTGACTCACACAAAACCTAAAAATTTCTGTGCTGTTCCAGAAAAAACTGACATTTACAAGTATTTATATATCACTGTCCACTTTTTGCACAACTTGAAGGGGCCTGTGGGATCCTCAGTGTGGCTTTGCAGATGATGACTTTTGAGACTGGGGCTGTCAGTGATTTGCTGTTGCTAAAAATTAAAAAAGAAAAAGGATGCGTATGATAATTAAATTCCAGTTAAAAAATGCTTAGTTTTCCCCTGATGAGAATACCAAACTCAGCAACATAGCTTGTAATGTAATATTCAACAGAAGATATATTCATTCCTCAAGTAAACTGCAAGATAAAAGATGTGCTGTTGTTACATATTGGCAGCATTTTCTCCACTAAATGAAATTAGATACTTGTTAAAGTTATTGAAATATTTACTTGTCTGTCTGGTTAATCATCCCAATATTTAATTTTTTTTTTCAAAGTTGCCCTGAAATCATTCCAAGGTGACTCTACTGTGAAAAATGAACATTGTGCCAGTGAGATTGTTCCTGTTTTAGATGGGGCAGAAACAGCAGTTCCTAGGGAACACAGAACAGAAGCAACTCATTAAATGGATCCTCAACATGTTGGACAAATAATGCACAAAGAGACTGGTCTTCCTTGGTCTCAGTAGTTGTAACTGAGCAATTCAAAGTGTGGAACTACCTCCAGTTGGAAGGGTAGAAATGATGCAGGTTGGAAGCTGTTGAAACCCTTCTGTGCTCACGTTTCTTGCTGAAGTTTCTACTGTGTAGCCTAAATACCATTGCAAAGTGGGGAAGTTAGAGGCAACTTTCAGCTGGTTTATTACTTGTATGTAATAACAGAGTGGGGGAAAAGCAGCTGATTTCCGAGTCTTTGAAGAATGGATGAGTTGTTTCGCCTTGCATTTGGTTTTTTCCAGCTTTACTCACAGAATTGCAGACTGATCTGAGGCAGTATCACTGAGAGCTGCCTGAATTTCAGTGTTTATACTTTGCTGAGGTGAACACATGAAAGGCAATGATTTTTTAGTACAAGGTACATTTACTAAATCTCCTTTCTGCAAACACTTTAGTTTCTAATCGAATTCCTGATGCAAGAGAATGCATGACACAATTTTGTAGAAAAGCACCGTTTTTTTATGCCTCATACTACTTATAATTAGAAACTAATCTTTTGTTTGAATTTTTCTCAGCTCAGTTAGCTGGACAGACAGAACTGCATGACAAAAATTAAGCAGGAACAGGGTGGCAGAGAAGTGTGGAGAGCCCCACATTCTGGGAATGTAAAACCTTCTGTCACCTTAAACTGACTCTTTTTTGAATGCAGGTGGGATCTGTTTTCTGTATGCCTCCTTTAACCAGCCTTGCAAGTGTTCCCATGGAAGTTTGTGTTCTTCTATTTAGCACCAGATCCTAACCACACCCACGACTTTGATTTTAATTAGCTCTTCAATAAAGCACAATTTAGGAAAGTTCATGTTTACAGTATACTTAAAAATCAGAAAAAAATTTAACTGTCAAATACAATTCTCTGACTTTCCTTAGGTTATAAGAACTACTGGGTTTAACTCTTAATAATTACTAAACTTACTACAGTAAGTACTATTAATTCTTATGATTTATTACAATGATCCCAATTGCCATTTATGCACTGTTCACACTTTTTTTGTCATTTATTATTAAAACTTGGAAGCTTCCTGATAAAATCTTAAATACTTTTTAAATATTCATCTCTAATGTGGCTACTCTTATATTACATTTCATTATAAATAAGCACCAACATAAGTAACAAATAATATTAGGTCATGTAACCACTAAATTTAATTGAAATGCCAAACCCTCATCCCAATTTCAAGATTAACATCTGTGTTTAACTTCATTATGGTGTGGAATTTGACCAGTATTAAATGGTTTGGGTTTGCACGTTGGGCAGGCTGTGGTTGCTGGTTCTGCTGATGTGGTCAGGGACAGAGAATTCCTGTGCTGTGCACCCCAGGTGAGCTGCAGGCTCACAGCAGTTGCAACTTTGACCTTTTTTTACTTTGAATGGCCTGTTAAAAATGAAACTTCAAGTTTTTGCCAGTTAGTTTATTAACATAACATCTTTACCCTGTACTTGGTAACACGTCTACATGCCTGCTCTAGGATAACTTCTTTAATTGGCAGCAGTGCCAGCAGCTTTTACTGCCACTGCCCAGAATCTCCGTGCTCAGGGTGAGCAGATGAGGGAGGAGGTTGGCATTAGCAGGAGATAATTGCAGTCTCACAGTAAATAATCCCCTTTATAGAGACCACACCAAAGGCCTCACCAAGACCTTCATCAATCATCTCAGTCAAACACATGAACAAGAATTACCACTTTAGTAACAGAAACCTCCTTCAGTTTTGTAGCGAACCCTGAGAACTCAGAGGGCTTGAATTCATTGAAATTTCTCATTGGTTTTGTCCCTCCATAACAGAGCTGTTACCTCAGTGTTTATAAAGGTTTCATATTGATTGCTCTGTGTCTGTTTTCATACTGGTAAAATTTCAGTAAGTTCATTTGTTCTTACCAGTGACAGGACTTAAGAATACTTCTGTTCATGATAATTGCTTAAATAATATTGTTAACATTATTCTTGTTGTGCTGTTTCCATTTGTGTTATAAATTCTAAGCAGTAGATTGCTTTGTCAAAATTAATTTTAGAAGTTGTTTAAATTCCTTGATCAATTTGCTGAATATATATTGTTCATTTGAATTGTTAATAGCAAAGCTGACTCATTCTGTGCTGACATCTAAAAATCAGACTACATAAAGTGGAATGTGAATGTAGTAATAAAAGATATTTTTATCTTTGAACTTTCAAATTATTATTTCAGTAGTCAGAAGCTATAAATGTGTCATTTTGGAAATCAAGAAAGAATGCTTTGACCTCCTCAGGAGCCATTCCTAGTGGCCTTATGCTTTTTAACTAAAGTGATTGTTCTTCATGATTAAGAATTTGCATAACTATGCAAATGCAAATATTTGCATCACTATTCTGATTTGTATTTTACAAAGATAATTTCATTATATTACTCACGTATTTTAGACCAGTAGATATGTATTAATATCTTTTAAAGCAATACATATTCTGAACAGATGCCAAATTTAAAATATTTTAATTTACTAATTGTGGAGGAGTTGTTAGATACACGGGAATTATTCCTGTCTAAACCAGATCATACTGGAGTGTTCTGTAGCATTATGTAACAGTGTTCTGAGATAATTCAGTTATTTGGATAAGAAGAGGAAACTTGTATTCTGAGTTTCCTCTGCAAGCTGAAATTGTCTGTGTTTTAAATAGTTAATGTGTAAAGAAATATAGTTTTGCAGAGACCCAGCAGTTACAAAGCAGAGAAAGAGTAAAACCAGGTGTTTGGATACATTTTTTTACTATTTAGGTTCTCTAATAAAACAGACTTGACACAGGAGTAGCTTCAATGAAGCTAAAATATGACGTGACATTGTGGAAGTGACGTGTCAATTAGAATGAACTGCATTCTGAAATCTGGAAAAATTGACCTCAAAAGAATCCTGGACTCTGCCAAGGGGACTGGAAGAAGGAGCCGAGACTGAAATTGGCTCTGGTGTTCCTGCCGGAGTTCAGGGGCAGTGCTGGTCTGGGAGCGCTCATTCCCGGTGCGGCTCCGGGATCGGTCATTCCCGGCCGTGGTCATTCCCGGTGCCGGGTCCGGGGTGTGCCATTCCCGGTGCCGGCTCCAGGATCGGTGATTCCCGGCCGTGGTCGCTCCCGGTGCCGGCTCCCGGAGGGGCAATTCCCGGTGCCGGGAGCGGTCATTCCCGGCGCTGCCCGCAGGTGGCAGCACGGGGCCGCCGCCGCTGGAGCTCCGGGGACGCCGCTCCGAGGTGCTGGAATTGCTGCCTCAGTTTCCCTCGGCCCGTTCCTCCATCGCTTTGACCATGTCCAGGCGAGATAAAAAGCGCTCTTTCTTTCCCTTAGCAGGATCCTAAGTCCTAATGTCACTACAAAGTGTTGTCACCCCAACCAGGAGAGGCGATGGGGAGTGCATTGCTGCCTTGTCTTCTGCTGAAGCCCAGCTGGGATGTGGTGGGATGGGGCTGCCTTGTGCCTGGAATGGGAATTTTCTCCCGGCGGGGCTGGCAGAGGCTCAGCTGGTCCCTCCACGTTCATGGACTGTGACACATCTTCAGCCCTGCTCTGCCTTTGCTGTGTTTGTGTTTTCCCTTTGGCTGAATTGTCTCCATGGAAGGTCAGGTCAGTGACACCAGTGCAAGACAGGTGCAGGGAGCCTGCACTAGGGCATGTTAATGTATTTTCTGCTGCTGATAAGTCTTTTTAACATATCAAGAAAGTTACTGTTTGTTGATAATTTAAGCAGCTTATCTAAGAAATATTTACTTAAAGAGATGTTAAGGCTTTTAACAAGCAACATGTTTGTTAGGTAAATTTTAAAAAGCCCTTTAAGGTGAGGTGCAGTGAGCACACAGGTCATGAGGAGTGACCTGGCCCTTTGATAAAGGAGGAGCTTGTTAAATCCAGTAGATTTAGTTTATATATTCTCCAAGTCAAGTGTTGACACAATGATGTGGAAATGGTGCACAGTCAGCATCACCACAAAGACTGGGACTTCTCATGCTGTGATGTAACATTTTACCATGGGATGGTCTTTACTCACTGTCTAAGCATTATTCTTGTACAGTGCACAAGGAAATGGTGGATTTCCAGATGATTTCCATTTTTGTGACTGTTCCAAGAAATTTTCTTGAATTGTCATCTTAACATTCCTGCCATCCTGTCCTTTGTATCCAAACTAGTCTCTTTCCTGTCTTTCAAATCATTTTCTTATTGCTGACTGCTGAGTCTGGATCAGGGAAACATGTCTGCTGTCTGTCGGCACATTCCTGGAGATCTTTGCCTTGATTACGTTTTTGTTAGTTACATGGATTTGGTTATTTAACAATCTCACAAGTATACTGCAAAGATAACTGGCAAAAAATTAACAGATGGGAGTGTAATTGTTGTTGTGAGGAAGCCTCTCTGTCTCTCAGCCGTAGCTGTGTTGTCTTCATTGTACAGATGAGAAAGATGACACACAGAACAAAATGAATCTCTGATTTAATCCTCTTGCTTTCAGGAGCAGTGAAACCCACTGATGGTACAGTGTGCTCTGCTTATTACTACTTCAGTCTCACTGAACCAGAAATAGAAACCTGGGGTGCTGCAGCATGTGATGATTAAGTTACATTAGCAGAAGGTGGTGAGCAAATAGACAAGGACCTAAAGACATAAAGCTAGGGCTGTTAATCACTTCCAGAGACATTAAAAATCAGAATATTAAAGCTGAAATAACATTTATAACTTCTTAAAGGTCAGTGCTTAAGCTGATAGGAAGGCACAGTGGCAGCACGACTAACAGCCACGGGCAGGAGTGGTGTGCAGCATCTTGGAAGGAGCAAACACAAGTTTCATATGGTGGTAATTGGAAGGTCCAAAAAGGAGACACAGACTCCATAGTCCTAAGGCCTTTCTAAAATAGGAAGAGTGAAATGAAAAACATTTTCCTTTGATACAAACAGAGGCCCCTTTGCTGTGTTTCTCCCTGAATGCAAGCTCTCTCCATGCAGCCCCTAATGGGTGACTGAGTTATGGCTGACAGGTTATGTATGGCTCGAGCAGTAAGTTCCACTCAGTTTAATATCTCATTTTTGCTTTGCTTAAGAAACTGGATGTGCATTTGAAAGCAATTTGCATTAATACAGTATGTCTTCAGGCAAACATCATTCCCTGTTTTAAACAGCTTTTAAACTTTTAAACAGCCCAGCTATTGTTTGAAGTCAGTCGCAGAAGCAGCTGGGCTCTGTCTGGCATTAGGGGTGTGAGCATTACAAAATGGGAAAGCATTTTTGGACAGTTTTGGCTCAATCTGTTTTCACTTTGAATTGGCACTCGGCAATGAAGAATTTAGTTTCCATCTCCTTTGGTAGCTGACTGTTTGAGTTGCCTCTCTAAATTATTTTAATTTTAGCTTTTGGGTTGGTTTTTTTCCCCAGATTGAACTATTATTGGTTCTATCCCTGCCCTGTCCACATGACAACATTTTCAGCTAATGGGAGAAATGCAAAGAACTGACACTGCTGATTTTTTTGACAAGAAAGAGATTTGCTTTTATTACCCATTAATTAAATGGTAGGTAGCAACTAATGGTGATTATCATTAAGCCTGGAACTGACATCTTTTTTTCTGGAAGAGCTGTAAGCTGAGAGAACTAAGCTAAAGTCCCTTTATGGCAAAGGTGATTTTTTTGTTGTTGTTGTTCTGTTATAGGAACTGATCAGCTGTTCCACTGCAAAGTGAAAGTTATAAAGCTGTTTATAGTTGGTATTTGCCAATCCCATTTTAAATGTCCTGCTGCTTGAATGGAGTTGTTTATCCTTTCATTATTTAGGTTTACTGACTGTGAATTGAAATTGTTTAATTTTACATGAGCTGTACCCTCCAGGCCATGCCCTTTGACATAACTTTTGCAGTTTTGCTTTGGTAATATTTAAGGGATAATAAATGTCATAATAGTGGTAAGGTAAGACTGCGCTCCATCTTTGCAGAGGTGTAAGTTTATAATTAATTCAGATAGACAGTGAATTCATTGTAGTTAGATGCAAAGTGAGACAGCTGTGTCTTTTTTTGGGACAAACTTCCAAAAAGTGATACACAACCAACAAACCCCAACTTTTAACCTTAGGCAATGAGCCTGTATTTGGATACAAAGTGATATTTTTCTGTTTTCCTCGCGTGCCTGTGAGGGATGCAGGAGTGTGCAGGGTGCTGCTGTTCCATCCTGCCAGGAGAGCAGAGCAGCCGGGAGGGAGCTGCAGCTCCTGCCGGGGCTGCCCCTCTGCAGTTTGGCTGCAGGAGGGCTCCGTGGGCAGCCGGGCTCTGCTTCGGGGGGTTCCTCCCTCTCGGAAGCAGCTGATGGCTGGAAACAGTAAAACTGCTTTCCTCATCTGGTGATGAAGACTGACAGTTTGTAGGGGATGAGTCAAAGGTCGCTGATGAGAAGATCCATCCAGATAATTGCTGTAATTGCACCCTGAGGATGCAGCTCCTCTCACAAAGCATCAGGCAGTGACTGGTGGTAAATCTATACTTGGCAGTGAACTTCATCCCATGCCTTAAATCAAAAAAGTTCCTTCATGAAACATAAATGGAGAAAGCTATTTTGCTTTTTTTCCCTAAATCCAACCATGTTTTGTCCTGTTGGCAGGTGAATAGGAAATAGTCACATTCTGAAACAGGGAAGTAATTGTGATTTAAACATAAAATTGCCATTTAGTGTTAAACCCTTTGATGAATACACAAGCTGTTTTTACTTCACAACAAATATCAATAAGCAGCATGAATGAGTATACATAATTCATAGTATTTAACTTGCAAGTGCGCCTTTTTCTTAAAGTGATTGATTCATTTTTCTTGAGTTTATCCAGTGATTTCATCACAATTTAATACAGAAAGCTTTTCTGTTGGAGTGAATGGTAACAGGACACAAGCAGCAGCCCTGCCACAAAATTAGCTTTTTTTCCCACCTCTTCACAAGGCCCAGAAATTCAAAAGCTTTGTGGTTGCATTGCTGAATGAATCAGTCAGCCCTTAGCACTTGGGATTTTATTATATGAAGAATAAGAAATATTCAATAGAGGTTGTGCTCAGTTAGAAGGAATTGAAAAGGCAGGAACTAACTCAAATATAACGTTCAGATTGTTGGGGATTTTTTACCTCAAACAGTTTGGATGTTGTGTGCAACACACAACACTTCCTATTTTAATAGATTGTTTCTTTGCCCATAGGGGAATTTTTCTTTCACCAGGGAGGCCCAAGGCATGGGAAGCAAAATGTTTGTCTTTGCAAGAAGTTGCAGTGTTTGCTTTCTGTCAAACTCCACCGAGGATGGCGATTACCCAATCTGCTGGGGAAGGTGAGTGAGCATCCAGCATTGCAGTGGCCTGGTTCTGAGCAGGCATTTTCATTCCTCTCTCAGGCTCTGTGTGCCCTGTATCAGTTTTCTGTGGTTACAGGAGCTGACAGAATGAAGAAGTGCAGGGGTAACCCAGCCTTGCTCTGAACAAAGGCTGGTTCCTCTCTGATGCTCTCTGGGGCTGCTTTGCATGTTCAGGCCTGTTCCTTTAGACCCACACTGGCACAAAGGCAGGGGCAGAAGAACATTTTCTGGAAGCTGCTTTAGTGGTTTTTAATCTGCTGTTATTTCCTCCTTCCTGGATTTTTCTGTATCAACTCCAAGCAAATGTGACAGGGAAGAACTGTCTCTAAACTACACCCCAGTGCAGGGATAACAACAGAACTTTGCTCTCCTGTTAAAATTTATCCAGTCAGGTTTCTTTTTTATTCAGGGAAATTGCTGGGATTTTCCTCAACTGATGAAAGCTGTGCTGTCAGACACATAATGGTTTTACCTCATATACCTCTCATGCAAGTATTAATTTAACTTGTCTTTACTATTATGAAATAAGTAGGTAGTAGCGTGGTCTTGTGCCAACACAGATTAGTACATTTATAATTAGATTAGTACAAATTGTTTATAGGTTTCAGACTCCACTTAGCCCAGTAGAATATGCATCAGTCTGTAAAATTGCTTTCTTTGGTGGAAATTCCTTTGCAATAACAAATGTGTGGCTTAGAATAGAATTTTACATTTTTTATATTAGTTCAATAAGAACTATAATCTGATACTATGGTCGTTTGGTTTATGCCTTTTGCCATTTATTCATCTATACAGAAAGCAGTATTTTGTGCCTCCCAGAGATCTTGGTATTTATTTATGATTCATTCAGTGTCTATAATTCAAATATATTCTTGAAAGTCCCCCCGAAGCTCTTGCTCGTGGGAAACCAACAGACTTACACCAAACATATCTGTCACTACTAAAAGCTATTTGATAAGCGACTTGGGAAAAAAAATCTTCTTAAAATACAGCAGAAGAGAACTGCAAAAACCAGAGTTCTTGAGTCAACTGCTGCACAGGAGCTCTGGCAGCTGTTTTGCTGGGAGTGCTTTGGGTGGAAGACAAACATGGTCAAATTAACTAAAATGCTGGAAGTTCAGTCAAGGATACTGCCTTAAATAGTTCACCCAGAAAAGGACAAGGCTTTCTTAGCGCAGCCCCTTCAGAATTCCAATGGCAGTTGCAATTTCTAATAAGTAAATATCAAATATAGTATTTTTTCTGTGAATTTGTTTTTCAAGAGATTGTTGGAATGTTTCGGGGTCAAATTCGGCCCTCCTAACTATGAAATACTCACTAGGAAAAATATATATCTGAGAGTAGACCTTGATTAATATTATTGTTTTCTTATTCTCTGCTATATTTTTTTTGCCATTCATGGCTATAGGTCATATAGCTGGAAGAAAAAAAGCATGGTAACAAGATGCTAAAATTTAAAGGAAAATGTGTTCACTGTCAACCTTTAACTGTGCAGTGGTTTTTACTTGTTGCCAAATATCTGCTATTTGACCTCTCTGGGCTATGCTAATATTGACCTAAAGAGCACAGGAGATTATCTTTCAGTGTAGGAATAAATTCAATATTTACTCATAAATATTTTTCATGGAGCCATAGAATACCAGGTTGGAAAGGACCTCAGGGGTCATATGAACCTTTCTAGGCAAAATCACAGCCTTGATAGGATTGCCCAGCATCCAGTCCAGCTGAATCTTAAAAGTGCCCAGCACTGGGGAGACCCTGGGCAGATTCTTCTGTAAAAGATACTCCCTGTAAAAAGGGAATTTCCATCTTTGTAGCCTGGAACATGGTGAGGAAGTCTCCCTAAGCCTTCTTCTCTCAAGGCTGAACAGCCCTAGTTCTCAACCTTTCCTCACAGGGCATCTTCCCAGTTATTTGATCATCTTGGTAGTCCTTTTCTGGACTGTCTCCAGCCTTTCCACGTCTTTTTTTGTATAACAGAGACCAAAAGTGACCCCATGTCCCAGGTGAGGCCTGACAAGTGCTGGATTGAGTGGGATGATGATTTTATCTCTGCCGGTGATGCCCTTATCCTGTTGGCTCTCTGCCACAGCAGCTCCCTGGTCACTCATACTGAGCTTTTTGGCCCCCAGGTCCCTTCCTGCAGAAAAGTGGCTCAATTGCTGCCTTCTTATTTAATTGCTGGCTTATTATTTAATTGCTGGTTCTCACATCCACCTTTTGTGCTGCCCCACCACTGCAGCCACTGTATACACACCTGACACTGCAGATACCCAGCCTTTCACTTGATCATCCCCCTTCTCTCATCTCAAATCCTTTCAGCTGCCACAAAAGCTTCGTGGAAGTTCCAGTCACTCCCCAAATGCCATATGTGTGGGTGTGACCCCCCCATCTGTTAATTAACATTTGCAAGTGCAGACCAGTTTCTGATCATGTGGGCAGAGGGTGGCTGTACTCGTCCCACTCCTAGGAAAGATTAATTCCAAATGCCAGAAGTAGAAATAATGGTGTGGATCATTCGGGGCTCTGGGGTTGTGGTGGTCTCAGCAAGGGTTAACAGGGGCTGTGCACAGCCAACCCCTCACTGCCTCTGCTGAAGTAACATTAATTATAGAGAGCCCAAAGGATTCAGAGCTAAAAAGCCTAAAAAGCCTGAGTAGCATTTAAAACCAAGACAGACAAATAACCGGTTGGATTTGATCTCTAATAAATTACTGTGTTCTGATGGTGAAATTCAGCAAGAGGGTGACAGTCAGATGGGGAGGTTGGCAGCAGAAGTTTTAAAAATAAATAGTCTTAAATTGCAGGGAATTACAGCAAGCAGCTCCTTGGAGTTATTTTTCTGCACGCATTGTGTGTCTGAGGAGGCAGGCAGCCTGCTGGCAAGCTTTTGACCTTTTGTGTGAGAAATAAAATATGCAGGTGCAATAGTGTGAGTGCACAACGGGGGACAGTGACTTTCAGCTGTGGGTTTGAGCACTGGAGGCCCTGCAGGGCAGCCAGGAGTGCTCCAGATCAGCTCCATTAAACCTGAGAGCAACACAGGGAGAGGCTGTGGCTGTAAAAGATTGCAGGATTTGTGTGTTTCCTACAAATATCCTTGTACTCCAGATCTGTAAGTCAGCCACTGGAAGACTTGTGCTAAATGATCTGGCTGAGAACTGATCTACATCTCCTATTGCCCTGTTTATATATCAATCTGGAATAACTCTTGGAGCAGTTGAGTTTAGTTTGGTGATGTTGCTGCCAGTTCCTTGGCTGAAAGGAAATCCTGCATGGCAGGGACGTCTTCCCATTGTAATTATATTCCAAATTCCTAAACACTCTAAGTAAATGTGAATGAGAAGTGATAATTTTAAATGTAGTGAAGGTGCTGTAGATAAAAAGGTGACAGTAATGTTGGGAATGTCAGCTCTGCAGTGGCTGGAGGAACAAGCCCTCTCAATTCTCCCTCTGCAACAGAAGTGATGAATCCTGGATCTCTGTGGACAAAAAGAGTTGCTCCACTCAGATAATCAGTGTTTATCAGATCAGCGTTCATACAGGCAAAACTGAGGAGTTCCAGTCATTCAGTTCTCACAGTTTAATGTTGCTGTTACTGCTCCAATGTTTGTCTGTTTGGGCATGAAAAATCACCAGTTTTTACTGTGGGAAAAACCCCCACTCTGTCCCAAACACTTTGTCTTGATAAATCACAGAGGAACTTACATAGAGCATTATGAATCCAAAGTTTTATCTACTGATAGATCACATTTAGAACCAATTTTTAGCTCCATGTTCTTAGCTAAATATTGTTTTTAAAATATTAAAGGATATGTTCTTGGAAGCCTAAATAACCTTCACAGAGAAATTTGTATCCATGTAGATTTTACAACTAAGCCCAATTCTAACTATTATCTGCTGGTGGCACCATTACACCAGAGAAATTTATTACCCAAGTCTTAAATGAAAAACTGCTAGACTACACCTCTCAATCTGATTTAATGGGATTTTTTTTTTAATTATTTCTTCATAGTCTGGTGTCAGTTAAACCAAGTCATTTTGTTGCCATGAGGGTCTTTGTGTGTGAGTTTTAAAGAAATGAGCTTCAGAAGAAGCCTAATGGTGATGTACCAGGGAAGAAAATTGTCTGACAGTGTCACCTAAAGTAAGTGATCCTTTATGCAATCACACCCTGGGTTTTTTCTCTGCATCAGAGGCAATTCTATATTGAGTTTTATTTCCCCCTTTTTTTTTTTTTTTTTCCTTTCAGAAATCTTGAGTAAATAAATTAAAAAGCCAACTTAGATCATGTTTCATCCTTCAGATGCTAGGGATTATTCTTTGATTTTTCTAATTGTTAGTGGGAAGGAACAGGTAAATTCAATTTTTTCTCTGTGGGGTAACCACACAGAGAGTCCCATTTTTTTAGTTGGCAGCTAAATACAGCTTATTTTGTTTTCTTCGACCTTATATTGTCCTAATCTTTCATGTAATTTCCTAGACCTTTCCATTAATGATATGTATTGTTACATAACTGCGTGAGCCACTTATATACCACAGAACATAGTGCAGTTTGATTTTTCCTGTGGCTGGGAGAGCAATCACTTCCAACAGTATTTTTTTCCACACAGATTTCTTCTAAATTTAGTTTTTAGCTTAAAGTTACAAAGATTGAAAATTTTGAGTAGTTACCTAAATTAATCTTTGTCCTCCCTGGGAGACACAAGAACTTCTAATTAAATATATAATTTTAATGATTCTGTTTTTCTTGCAAGGAACTGATTGCTGCAGTGTTCTTTACTCAAAAACGGGAGAATCACACTATACTTCAGTCCATTGTGAATGCCTTTATCCATGGCTCATGATCCTGTAGAATTCAGTTTAAAAATCCTCTTATAAAACCTGGTACTTTTCTGTTTCTCCCAGTTTTAGAAAACACGAATTCCCTGCCGTGTTGCCCTCTCCCTCCCCTGGTTAATGTTGCTTTATATCTGGACAGAACTAACTTGTGCAAGACACATTACTTATAGGACAGTGCCTAAAAATACATCAAAAGGTCACTGCACAGCAGACAGAAGGCAGCACTTGTTCCAGCCACTCGCACTGAGAATGGCAGGTCTTTGTTAATATTAATTGTGCATATTTTAAACAGTGCCTGCTTTAAAAAAACATTGTACAAACATGCAGCAATGAGCATTTTGTGAGCCTTGGGACTGGATAACGGGGGCCAGTTCTTCACTGATGATTTTAGACATAAATGTTTGCTGTTCTTATTGGCTTCCAGGTTTGTGAATTGTGCATCTGCTTCCAGGAAAGTGGGGTATATTTCCAAAAACAAGTGAAATTAAGAATAGTAACCAAGATGTATAAAGTACCAAGAGTCAGAGCTGATGATTTGCACAAACATTCACCATGATTGTGCTTATAATAGTAAGCATGTACAGAGAACATGGGAAAAACTGCTGGGAGAGCAAGGCCAGATTCCCTCGTGCTCAGGAGAGGCTGAGGGGCTGTGAGGAGGTGGAGCAGAGCCTCCACAGGGTCCTGCTGCTCCCACAGTGTCCAGCTGCCTTCCCACAGCTCCTGGCCTGGGGATGCCTCACTCCTTCCTGGCTCCCTCAGCACCTCCAGAGGCAGGGCTGGCAGCTGCTCCATGGGCTGGCCTTGGGATTCACCCAGGGGATTATCCCCAGGGACATCTCCTTCCTCGAACTGGTGATGTGACGCTGAAAGTACCTCCCAACACACAATACACACACAGAGCCACCTCTTGTGCCATCCCTTCTTGTGAGCCCAGGCACAAATCAAAAGGTGTGATTCTCTCCCCAGGTGGACTTAATCCAGGAATGATTTTTTTACTCAAACTGCAGATTCTGAGTCTTTAATGTCTCCAGAGGCTGCAATATTTGAAAGGTTCTATCAGCATCTAACAAAGAAACCCTGGCACCTGGACACTCAGGGTGTTCCCATCAAGGCCCTCTCACTCCAGCACACTTGGTTTGTTTTGTAATTTATCCTTAATAAGAAAATGTTGAAAAGATCTAATTCTGGCTGGGCATCAAAGGCAGTGGAGCTGTACATGAACAGTGTTGTTTATAATGTGATTGTGCTGTGAGGCAATTTACAACCCAAATTTATGGTGCTATTGAGTATGGCCTTTTTTTTTCTTTTGCAAACTGGTATATAAGTGTGTTTACAATGGTAATTATTCACAGAGAGTTAGAAACAAAAAAATAATGCAGGTGTGGTGAAAGCAACAGCAACACAAGGAAGGTGCTGCTGTGTAGGTAAAGTAATTTCAGAACTTCCTCAAATGTTAAGCATATGAAGATGAACATTAATTCTCTTTTGGAAGAAAGACTGAGGTAGAACAGATGGGTTGGTTGCCAAGAAAATGGTTTGAAAGGAAGTAATGTGCATGTTGACATTTCCTGCTTTTACATAATTATTTTTTAAATAACTTATGTAATTGCCTTGAGTGGAATCATTGTGTTCATTAGTGGGGTATGAAGACAAGCATTTCCAGCATCTCAGAGGGCTGTCTTGTGCTGTACCTCTATCCTGCTGCATTTGGCCATCCCAACACATGCTTTTATTTTGTTTTTGACAAAGCAATATGCCATGACTTGAACAAAAATCAAGCAGCATCTTTTTCTTTCCCTGTGTGCAACTTGTTCCACCTGGAAGGGTTAACGTGAGTGGGACTTTGTTCACCTTCCTGTGGCTGCCCACTTGGGGTGGAAAATCATGGACCTTGTCCACCCAGGGCACGAGGTTCATCTCCGTCTTCCTCTTGTAGTTGTATTGAGCACAATTACAATTTGTTGGCTCTCCCTCCCTGAGAATCAAATCCACGAAGCAGGTTTTGGAGCAGAGGATGTTGGTAGGTTGAAGGCCAAGGAATATTTTCCTCCTTGGCCCCTCTCAGCATCTGTCCATGCCCCGAGTGCTGGGTGTCTTCTCTTTGCCCCCAGATTTTCCCTGAGAAAATCCCAGTTTCCTCCCTGAGCACGCACCCCCCTCACTCCATCCCAAGCATCCTCTGCCAGCCACGTTCTGCTGTCCTGGTTTTGAGTTCCCCTTGAACACGTGCTGTGTGTGGAGATGCTGCTGGGCAGCAGCTCCTGTGCCCCGATTTGGAGGGCAAATCCTGCCAGCTGTGCCCTGTGCTTGCCCACGGTCTGTTCCTGTCAGGCCATCCATTATTGGCGGTGATAATTAAATCCCCCCTGCAGCAGGCAGGTCTGAGCAGTGCATGAAGAGCTCTCCTTGTCCGTGCAGCTGCCGAGGAAGGTGCAGCTCTAACGATGCCGTGATCACCGGCCGGCTCCACAATGCCCGGCACCACCTATTTGTTCCCAACAAGCTCTTTCAGCAGCTGTCAGATGCTAATGAAATGTTTCAGCTGCTGAAACAACCTGTGCCCTGTGCAAACCAGGGGGCACATCGTGGAAATGGGCATAAATATTCATAACTGCTCATAATGGCACTAGCAAAACCGAAAGTGTGTGGTTATCAGAGCTCCTGTGTGGAAATGTTGTGGTGGGTTTAGAGTGATGAATGCAGCGTGAATGTCTTGAAATAATGTTGTTATTTTTACAGTTGTGAGGGGAAAAAAACCAAAACAAAACACTAAAGGTAATGGGATTGCAGGGGCATTTGGGTAAGAGCAGGATTTGTGCCCCTGGATGATGCAGGCAGTTTTGGAATTGGGCAGTACTGTCTGAGTGATGCACTGAACCTTTTCCTGAAAGAAAGGAGTTGCTGTGTTTGCTCATTCTGTCGGCATCTCTCTTCTGAACCTGCTCACAAAGAACTGAAAGTTTCTCACCAGATCTGTGCTAGATGCTTATGGGACACAAATCCCACAGATTGAGTTCAGTGTTTTACTTTCTAAAATAATTAATGTCAAGAGTAGTAATGTATCTGGTTTGGTCAAGAGTTGATGATTTCCCACCTTCCAGCACTCTGAAGCCTCGAATCTTTGACACCAGAATAGAAGTGTGAGTCAGTCTCTTTAGACAGACAGCTTTACAAATTAATTCTGTCAATGTGTCTGCATTGGGTCTTTCTAAAAATAATTTTGTTTGTAGTGCACTTTTACTTTTTTCTGAGAGGGGACAAGGATGATGTACCCCTTGAAACCCTTTCTTGGTAGATCCCAAGGTACATCAGAACCCAGTGATATCTGTTTGCTTATGTTTCTCTGCCATATCAATAACTTGCACTAACTTTCCAAATCTGTGAAGTGTTTTTAATCAGTGTTCTGTAAAAGAAATTGGTTTGGGAGTCTAATAATGTGTCTTTGTGGATTTCTTACCTCGTCTGCCCAGAGTGAAGTTTGCCATTAAAATTCACTGAAAGATTGCTGGTTTAGGATTGCATAAAAAAGGTGCAGAGGTGGACAGGGATTAAAATATCAATCCTGAAAACTGTTGGAATGCAACTGATTTTACTTATGAGAGCTTCAGTGGGAAAAATTCCCACTGTAGTCTGGTTCTTACATGCAGTGACTCAATTAAATACTGCTAGAGACTCAATCTTGAGTGTGTTTGACCATATGAGAAATATTTCTTGGGTATGTGTGAACAAGACAGGCTCCATGAGGGCATCCAGTGGATAAGCTTAATCTGAATCTGAAAATAATTCATAAATTGGCGGTGGTACCTTCGTTACCTTGAACTAATATCCATATAGCCTGGATGTGTATATTTTTCTGGGGAAGAAGTCTTGTGAAAATAAAGTTAATTCAGTGTCTCAGATTAAGAGTGATATTTTAGTTGGAAATTGTTGTCATAATAGTTGCACAAAAGGCTTCAAATATTCTGCAGCTTGGTACAAATAAAATGTTCAAAGATACAGGTGTTGCTCCTGAGTCATCAAAGAGTTTTCCACTGTGGTGTTTTATCAAAAGGAAAAGAAGAGAAAAGATAAAAAACAAAGCTCTGTGCTAATCATTTGCTTTGTTGCTTAAGGGACATTTCAGTATAAAGCAGCAATTTCCATATCATTTGAATAGCAGTTGCAACCCATTGATGTTTAAAGTAAAACGTGCAACTCCTGTAATCAGCAAAACAGATGCAAATGTCTTGTCTGTCTCCAAGTGCAGCTCCCTGCTTGCTGCCTCAATTAGATTTAAAGTGGAAAACACGATCAGATAATGAAAATCATGGGAGCTCCTCTTTCATCTCTTGGCTGGTGAAAGTTTGTTCAGAAGCAGCTGGAGTGAGCCTGGCTGGCTGCAGGGAGGGTCCCTGCAGCATCACCGCCCTCCTGAGCCGCACAAGATCCTTTGGAGGTGGGAAAGGGACAGATCTCCCCCCTCTGCCCTCTTCCCTAATCCTTCCCCTGCCCTTGGGGACAGGAATGGCCTTTTAGTTCTGTTTGTGCCCGGTGCCATCCCAGTGCAAGCCTCTGCACATTTTTGTAAAGAAGCAGTCACAAAAATAAACGACATTTAGCATTTAGATCCCGGGCCAGTGGTTTTGGGTGTGCAGGGAGCAGTGCAGCAGGCTGGATTAAACCCCTCTGACTCCCTGAGTTCTGCCATCCCAGGCTTTAGGTGGCTGGAGCCGTCCCTCAGAGGGCTTTTTAACTCTAAAAATAACCTGTAATGGTATGAGGGAAGAGTTTACTTTATCCTTCCCATTTCCAAATGTGACAATGAACACTTCCATGGTGCTTTCCTGTGCCTGGTGTGTCTGAGCTGCTGGTGCAGATTAGAGAGGGGTTTCCATCAGAGTGATTTCAGAGTGGAACTGCCCTTCCTAGGAAAGGGAAAACTTCCCACAAAAAGGGGAATTTAATCAAAATAAAGTCGATGAAGCCTCCAAAACCGGTTGACAGGTTGCTGATGGGATAAGAATCCTCCTTCACTTCCTCTAAAACATTTTCCTGAAAAGAGGCTGGTGTTTGTTTTTTGTTTTTTTTTTTTGTTTTTGTTTTTTGGGTTGTTTTTTTTGTTTGTTTGTTTGTTTTTCTTTTTTTCTTTTATTTTCTTCTTTTTTTTTTTCCTCATTAGTACTTTTCCTAATCGGGAGACATCTTATGGAAAAGGATTTCCATCTTGTGGTCAGCTGTGGTAATAAAACACTCCAGATGAACTTTTTTCATAGCAAACCAAACTGGTTTCAATAAGAAATAATGCAAATCTGTTGTAGCTCCTTGTGAAGGTAAATGCTGGACACCTCACAAAGTCTCTTTGTACAGAAGGTAAAACTGTTTCAAGACTATTCCCCTTGATTTTTAGAACTCAAATAATTGGGATAGGTATAATATAAATGATTCATGATGGAATATTTAATTTTGAGACATTATACAGCATGTTGGTCTCAGGAGCCATGCACAGGAGCCCAGACAGAATTACTTGCAACTTTAACAGAAAGGAGGAAATTAGCCCTGAACTTCTGGGAAAATTTCTATCCAGAGCCAAATATTGTTGCTTGGATTGTTTTCTATTCCAGGATGACTCTGAGTCTCAGTACAACGTCATCATAACTTCATGTAGATATTTGTTGCTCAGGACAAATTTTGAAACCCATGCTCTAATCTCGAAATAGCAAAATGCTGCAGGGTTAAGTGCTGGAACTCACTGAAAAATCTACTCACTTCACTGGAAAAGGCTTTTTAATATATTTAAAACAAAACAAATTTGGAAAGGTCATTTTAAATATTAAGGACTGTGGCAGAAGGGCAGGGCTATGTGTGCTGGGGAAATTTAGAGCTCAGATCTTGTGGAGGTTCTCTGTAAAATGACCTCAGTCGTACAACCCTGCAAGGAAAGGTGAGGCTGTTAAAAGGAATAATTAATTTCTTAAGTTTAATTACCTTGTCCAGTTGTGAACTGTGATGCTCATGCAGATTGCACTGAAAATCTGACTTCAGCAAGAGCTGGACCAGCCCTGAATATTTACAAGGAGAGTTAAATAAGATCTCAGATCAAATTCTTAGAGATAACTGTAAGAACTTCCTAAGTATTTTTTATGTGAAGGACTTGTAACTGAAGGAGATGTTCAGTGTGTTCCTTAGTGGGTGCCAAAAAGCTTATTTTCAGAAGTGTCTGAATTTCAGGGGAAATCAATAACTGCTATATTTAATCTGAAGTCGATGCAACTGCTGCTGAAATCCATCTATATTTTTCTTGTGGGGATAATAAGGAAAAATACAGCATGTATATGAAAAATCAGGTAAAATTTATATGACTTACATGACATAGCACCGTAGATTTCAAAAAAACAGTTCAACAATGTCTGAGGTTGTGCTTTAAATGTCATTGAAAGGAAAGTAGAAAATGAAAAGATGTTTGTGAACTCCTTGCAATATTTAGAGAGGAGATGCCCTGGCACTGAGAGGAGCAGCTGAGCCTGCCAGGATGGCTCTTGGGCAGGGCTGGGGATGCCCTGCTGGGCTCTTGGAGCATCCCTGACCTTCCCATGTGGGCTTTCCCACCTGGTTCCACTTGGGCTTAGGAAGTCCCAAGTTTTGCTATCCCAGTGGATGGTGGAAGTGAGGAATCTGGATAAGAATGGAGCTGACGGTGCCTCAGAGCAGTCTCTGAAACTTTGGCAGTTTCTATGGCCCAGATCCAGTGCGGTTTTTAAATTGGTTTTGGTTTTTCTGCAGTTCTCAAGCCCTGGGCGAGTGCTGTGACACCAGGCTGCAGCTTTCAGCAGCAGCAGCAGCCCAGAAATGCTGGTTAATCACTAGTTTATTAGCTCGTGGCCTTAGGCAAACCTGAAATCATTAACAGCCCATTTGTTGGGCTAATGACTCTTTTTTACTAGATGTATAATTTAATATATGGTAACTCTCATGCTTAATTATGCTCTTCAAAGTTTCTTTGGAAGGAATTTATTTTTCTGTGTGCATGTATATGGGAGGGTTGGGAGCTGGCTGGCTTTGCTTGCATGCTGCTGTGTTAAAAATCTGGATAGTTTATGTAAGAAGATTTTAATTTAGATATGGGTATTTTCCCTGTTGCTTGTTCTTTCAATATTTTTATCTTTGAGCGCTTGAAAAATAAATAATGATGAATTACCAACAGGTTTAAAATAGCATCATTTCATGCCCCACTGTAGGTTGCTGCATTGTTTTGGACAAGACGTAAACCCAAAGTCCTGATCAATAGGGCCATTGTGCCAGCAGCTTCCAAATGAATGCAAGTCTTGATCTCAGTGTCCTGGCTCTTTTCCAGCCTGGTTCACATTTTACTCAACAGCAAGTCCCACTTCTATTCCCTCTAACCTCAGTGGGAACAGAGGCAGACCACTGCAAAGTGCTGCTAATCCCACGTGCCATTTGCATGCAGCACTTGTAAACCATCCTGGGATCAGTTGGGATGAAAAAAGGCTGTGCATGTAAGATGTTTTTCATTGGCATCCCAAATTCGCTGCTACATCAGTGAAAGGAGGTTATGACTTTGTCAATCGGGAAATTTCTTTTTTTCCCCTTTTTTTCTTTTTTTTTTTCTTTTTTTTTCTTTTTTTTTTTTTTTTAGCGAGGCAGCTGATTGGGAAGGATAATAAAGATGAATTTGATTTTCTTTCTGTGAGCTCTAGTGTCCCCTTCATGGAGATTAAAAATTTCCCGGTGCTGTTTTCAGCTCCACAGAGCAAGCAAAAGCTAATCTCCTGCTTGGCTATACCCACACCGCTGCCATCCACTAATAGGATCGCCATACAGCTGTGACTTAACAGGCACTGGGAGAGCATAATCCTGTTTATTCGGTCATCCAAAACACTGATGAGCTGAGATAATCAGCGGGCTGGGAGCAGGGGAGGAGGAGGGATGAGGTTTGCTTTGCCGTGTGGGCAGACTCAGAGTGCCAGGGAATGGCTCCATCCTGTCACAGAGCATGGGAAGGGACCAAAAACATCTCCCCAAAGGCAGCCCTGGAGAGCCAGCCCGATAAAACAACAGCCTTGGCAGTGTCTGATCCTGATGTTGTGCTCAACAATTCCAAATTGTTCTTTTTGTGACTGTTTTAATGTAGAAATGCTCAGTCTCTGAGTGGTCACATGAGGCACTTGGTGCAAAATGCTTTGTCTACCAGGTGGCAGAAACTGTGTGAATGGGTCATCTCCCCATGTCCACTCACATTTGGAAACCTACACCTACCTTCTACTTGGATCTAAATTTACTAAAATTACAACTCTTATTACATTTTTGCTAGGCATGAGGCACAGCTTTTCATGGGACACAATATTTGTAAGCAGCCACTGGATCCGCGGGGATGTAGGAGCACATTCTGCAGAGCCCCTCCCAAGAAATATAATCTCTGAGACTTCCCCAGTGACCTAGAGTCTTGAAACTGGGCTGTATAAAATCTCTGGAGAGGGCACAGTAGTGAGCTTTCAAATGACTTTCTTTCCTTGTTCTTGTGATCATTAAAGCTTTCACACTTCATATTCTATCCCATTAATTCATTGGCTCAGGTTTCAGTGAAAGGCCCCATCTTTACTTTGATTTTATCTCAGTCCATGTGTGTTTAGCAGTCAATTCTTTCCTATTGTAGATATTCCAGTGTCCTTAACCTTCACTTTTACAGCTGGCAGGAGCCATGGATTAACCTCAAACAGCGATGCTGATTTTGAAGTCTCATTTTATGTTCTCTGAGCTGTCCTAGTCCAGCTGACAGGTTTATAGTTTGGGAAGCCAGTAGCAATGGCTGAGCTCACTGGTCTTTATAACTAAAGCACTGTCGTTAGGTGCAGCTTCTCACCATGGTGACACTGCAAATATTGAACACAAAGTGATTCATGGGACCCAATATAATGCCTACTTTAATTAATATTTTACAAGATAACTTGCTTTATTTAACTTTTCAAACGTGAGTGGGTTGGGAAGGACAGAATGTTGCTTTGTATAATTTATGGGCACTCATATTTGTGTGCTTTTTTAAAAAAATTAAATTTAAAAAAGTATTGTTTGTTTTCTCCTCTCCCTGCTGGCCGATGTTCAGGCCCTTGCAGGGCTCCAGGGGATTTTCTGTGTGTGAGTGTTGAATGATGAGCTCTGAAAAGTGATGTTCTTGTCTCCTGCCTGCCTCCCTCCCTTTGTATTCCCTTGCAGTCAGTGTGGCAGGGCTGTGTCCTTACTGGAACTTCTTTAGGTGCTGTGACCCCACTGGTGCACCCTGACCATCAGACCCCTCCGACCTGAGGTTCAGCTCATATTTCCCTGAAGAAATGATGTTTTGGGTAAGTAACAGCAGATCCTTCACTCCAGCTGGCAGGAAGTAAAAGAATATGGCAGTTGCAGAGCTTTGGGGCAATACAGGAAATTCGTAATTAGGAAATTAGCCTCAGGGTTGTACTTCTGAAGTGGAATGCTGTGATGAGCATATTTCAGATTTCCATGCACTTTGACTGGGATTTACTTCACCTAAAAATCAATCTATAGACAGAGGATGCACCGACCCCTCTACTTAAATTGTGGCCGCAGCATCATTAGAAGTGATGATATACAGGGTCTTTCCCCCTGGATATGTCCTGATAATCTGAGGGATCACAGCCATGGCCTCTCATAGCAATGACCAACACAGGGAGGCTTGTCAGGAAAACCCTCTGAAGAAAAACTTTCTCAGTGCTTAGGTTTTTCTATAAATTTTCCCCTTACAACTAAGATTTCCTCCTGTAATTTTTACAACCATAACTGTAAATAAGAAAACATTATAAAATCTGTTAATTTCACCAGCATTCTTCTGCAAGCAGGGAAAAAATGCCCATTATTAGCTCCTGATTGCCACAAAGAAGTGCCCATTAGTGTGTGTCCAACCCCTTTACATAAAACTGAGAGCAATGAAGTCACTGACAGGGCTTTTATTTGTCTGTGTTGAGTCCTGCAGAGATGGCAGAGAAGAAAAAAATCCTGCATTAATAAAAGAATAAATTCCTCTTCATGTTAACATAAAATGCTTCTATAGTGATGAAAATATTTGGGTGTGCTCCAGTGTGGTTTTCCCCGTGTGGTTGGTTTTTTGCATTTCTTTCAACTTGCTCTTCGTAATCCATTTCCAGTTGGGTTTTTTTTCCCTTTCCAATCTGACATACAGCATGATGTTACAAACTCTGACCTGTGACAGCTTGAGGAATGTTTATGTGTTTGGACAAAATATCTTCCCTTCCAAGTCAATTTTAAATGCCATGGAAACGTTTTACTCCCGAGGTTTTGTTTGTCATTGTTGGTTATTAAAAACCTCTGCCCAAGGTCAGTGATGACACAACAATCCTTTGCAGGAGGCATTTTCAGGGAATTTGCATGGATAGCTTCAGGAAGTCAGGAGGGGGTGATGGAGAGGAGAGGAGAGGAGAAGAGCACACAGATAGGACCTTTTTCTATACTGTTTTAAAGATTTCTTTTTCTTTGCAAAGTGTGCAACCAGAAGTAACCATGAGGCTGAAACTGTGCTTACAAGCCTGGCCCAGCCTGATGCCAGGGGACAACCTCTGGTGAGCTTTGTTTCTTTCCCTGTCCTCACAGCTGGGAATATGCCATGATTTAAAACCAGTGTAGCACTAACTGCAGACAGCAGCATTACACACAGCAGAAAGCTGGGGGACTGACCTCATCTGCCAGAACAAGTGTTCTAATGCTGCCCAGAGTTCAAATCAAACAAAAGGTCGAACTTGTTAAAGGCAGGGAGTGATAAGGGGACCAATGGAAGCGCAGGAAGCTCCTTCTCACTTGTTGGAACTAAGCCAGCCTGGCTTCAGGGAAATCTACAGATAGGATGAACCTTGGAGAACAGTGATGGATGAGAAACTCAGGGCTGAGCCTCCCCTTACTTGAGACAAAGAATTCCCATTAAATGCAACAGAAGAAAAATAGACCCTGGTGAATGGGACTTCAGGTCATTCTGCTGGCAAAGCCTGCTCTGGAGACAACTCACAGTGCCTTGATGTGGGTGAAGTTTTTGGTCAGGTGATGAAATGGACTGGGAGAGGGAAAGGGGATTTTCAGCCTGAAAGGTTTGTGCCTGTGAAGGATGAAAGACTGAGGTGACTTTTGTAACCCAGAGTGCTCAGAGCTGCCCTCTGGAATGTCTGGTCCTGAGAGCATCTCTGCCTTTGGGAAGGAAGATGGAGCTCACACCTTGCTTAGCTGAGATTGGAACAGAACTTTTTCCCTTTCCAAAGGCAGAGTTTTTCCCTCTCAGTGTTTTCTTCTGTGCAGGGGAGAACATGGAAAACTTCTCTATGGAAAACCCTCCTTCTGGTTCTGTGGGGGGCTGCTCAGCACCCTTAGCAGCTGTTTGGAAAACTCTTTCCACAGTTTGGAATGGCTGCTTTTTCAAGGGTCTAATTGCTTTATTTAAACCAAACCAATAAAAAAATTAAAAAAAAAAAAAAAAAAGCAGAGAGAAGAGGGAGAGAGGAACTTCTTGGAGTCTGCTCCTGCCATTTGAATTATGATGGGGGCATTTCTGGGGAGCCCATTAGCCTCCATGGCACGCAGCCATGCTTTCATAAGCTTGCAAGAGATGGAGTTTTTCTATATAGTTGCTTTTTTGGTTTTTTTTTTTTTTTTTTTTTTTTGGTCAAAGAAAGCATTCTCCAAGGGCTGACTACAGACAAAATCCCTGGTCTTTTTGGCAGAATTCCCTGGTACTTACACAGCCAGTTTTTCTGTGCTCCAGCTCTGGTGTGTGACCCATGCTTTCAATACATCGGGGGCCAAATGAGGATCTTTTGACTCGGGGCTGAATCTGAACATTTTTCTTCTATGGGAAAGATGTAAATAATTCTATGAGTGGGGGAAGAAAGGTGATATTCAGGACGAGGAAAGGTGGCCAAGACTCCTGACGGGGCTCTAAGAAGAAGGATGGGTTGAAGACCAAGCCCTGGAGCTGCTGGATCAAAAGTCCAGCTCCAGACTGCCCAGCCCATGAAGGCACTGCCCATCCAGTCCCTCCAGCCTTTGGGCTCAGCTCTGTGCTGCTTTTCACTGTTGGCAAAACCAGCAACACTGCAACAGAGAATGGGGATTTTTCCGAGCTCTTGTTCATGACACCAGATGTGCCTGTGCTTTTTTTTCAAGCTCATTTGAATGTATGTAATGGACTTCTGGCTTTGAAAAATCATCAGTTACCAGATGTCTTTTAAATTGTCTACCTTGAAAAGTCGTCCGTTACCAGATGTCTTTTAAATTGTAACCCCCTGTAGTCAGAGGTTAAAGCTGTGTCAAAACAGTCACTGATATGAATTCATATTGCACTTTAAATGCACTATGATTTCCTCCAGCTCTTTCCCCTTAAAAATCTTCTCATGGAAATTTTATGGCTCACTCAAGATTTGCCACCCACCCATCACTAGAGATTCAGTGATAAATGCTTTTAATAATTAACAGTGGCAGGGGCTTTGTACCTCTGTCTCATGGATATCGCACCTTCAAGCAGCAGAAATAAAAGCCTGTTGTAACAGGAAGAGTAATGATCTGGATGCTGGTGGAAGGTTCCTGCAGCTGCACCATCAGTGCAGATCTTCTACAACTGGAATTCCTTGCAAGCAGGATTTTGTGCTGGGCCCAGTTTGGAGCTCAAGGCAGCTGGAGAAGCAGCAATGCTTGCAGAGTTCCTGAGGTAAAAGAGGTTTGGGGGTTGTGTGGGGCTGGGAAGAGGTCAAAAGGACAAGTAGGTTGGGTGTGAGTTTCCTCCTTAATCCCAGTCTCCAGGGTCTCATGCAGCCTCTGTGCTGGCTGCCAAGAGCTCAGACTGAGTGGCTATTTTGGGATACAGCAACACCAAGTGTTACTTCAGAGATGTTTGGAGAGAGATTTAATAAAATCAACTAATAAGGTTTGACGTGCTGAAGATTAGGAGAAGTCATTCCGAGTATCTGAACTGACCTCAGGGGTGGGAGGCTCAGGGGAGTCATGTGTTATCCTGGGCATGGATGCCCTCCTGGGATGCTTGATGGGAAAACAACAGCTCACCTCTTTGTGAAACCATCTCTGAGCTTTGAGGGCAAACCAGCAGGGCAGCCTGGCACTGGGTATTAGCCTTAAAATTAATAAATAAATAAATAAATAATAATAAAAAATAGGGTAAAGTCAGCTCGAAGGTGCTGCGTGCTCTGGGGCTGGGAGCAGCCCCTCTCCCTGCAGCAGGCAGCTGGGGTGGCTGCAGCAGTTGTCCCTGTGTAAATCACCCTGTCCCCAGCCCAGGGGCTGGCACTGGTCAGGGGGTTCCCCCTCACAGCAGGGCACTGCCCTCACACTTGGTGCCAACTGCTTGGGGCTGTCAGCTTCAGGTTTTGTTTTGAGGTTTAGGGTTTTTTTCCTTTTTTGTCACAGGACCAGCCCAGAATAGAATCACGAGATGGGTGTTTATTACTTTCCAAATAATCTATAGGCTGGCTTTAGTGCTGACACTGTTTGAAAGGCGGTGTCACCGCTGTGCTCATGTTTCCATGTGACACCACTGCTCGCTGTTCTTTCCCATTTCAGAACTAATAAGTGAAGTGACTTTGACAGCCTTGGTTTCAACTTCAGCCTGTTGGTTCCCATGTCACAGATAGGCTCTGTTAGCAGCAAATTCTTGTCAGGAGAAGAGAATTACAGCTCAGGCTTGAAATGTGCTGGTGTTCAGTGCAAAGCTTTAAATTCTTGACCAAAGTTAGATAAAGCCAGCTGGAAGTGTGACGTTTGCAATACACTATCTATTTATCTTTTCCTCCTGACCAAAAATACCTAGAGTGGAAGTGTGTGTCTTTGCATCCAAGCTGAGAACAGTTGAGCTCCTCTAGAAAAAAAAATGGATAAACACAGCATTTTAAATATTCTGAGCTTTAAAATCTGTGCAACTGTCCCTCTCCCTAGATATGTGTAGATTATCTGTATTGAAAGAAAAAGGTATGTGTGAACATAACTTTAAAGAAAAAGGAATGATTAGTTTTCAAGGTGTAGGAAGCTTATTTAACTGGTAATAAGAAAAAAATGTTAGTTCTCCCCCACTAGTCATTAATAGCTCCAAGCTCCAGCCTGAGTGCAGATGGAGCTTTGATATGATCACACTTTTGCAGAGAATATGTGCTGTATATCCTGCTGCTAATCCTGGGGTGGAAATCAGCTCCTCCTAACACCTGCTGCCAGGATCTGACACAACTGATTTCAGCTGCAGCATTTGCAGACTTCTGGGCTGGATTTTGGATTTGGGCATGTCCCATCTGGGCAAGTCAGTGCTGGGCACTTTCTTTGCCTGGTGCTGATGTCCTCCTGTAAAACCTCCCTCCAGAGCCCTCATTCCATGCTGCCCTCCTGGGTCCCCTTCAGCCCAACAATTTCCTGAAGCCCCATTTCTCTCTGCTGGCTGGGGACGGCTCCTCCCCTCCAGGCACAGCAGAGGTTTGTGTACAGACAATGGTTTTTAGTCATGGTTTCCAGCAGGATGAGCTATCCTACATCCCAGCCTGGAACAGCCTGTGAAATACAGCAGCTCCTGGGGTCAGATGAGGAACAAGTGCCTGTGGAGCTGGGAGCCCCAGGCTACAGTTCTAGGCTTCCTTAGGGAATTCTGGGGTTGCCAGGCTGCCATAAAAACTGGAGTTAAAAGTGGATCCTGATTGTTTTGGCCTCTTTATTAACATTTGGCAATCAGATCTTGTTATTGAAGAGTTTTCTAGGAGCTGAGTGGAAGACTGGAGTGGGGTTTGGAGGGGCTTTTTTTGGTAATGGTTTGCAAAATTTATGGTTTAGATCTGAAGGGGCCCTTAGCCTGACCTCTGGTATATAACAGAGAGTATTGAATTTCCTGCACTTAACTCCCACAGCCTATCCAAGAACTGCCTAACACAGTGCTTTTCCTAGGGAAAAAAATTGCTCTTAAATGCACTCATTTCAGCATGGTAGAAATGTTTCTTATCCCTGATAGGGAGGAATGGGATTTTCCAGAAGGGTCTGGATTGAGGAACTTCTGACCTAGGCTCTCCCTGCCTTCCCCCTGACCTCATCCCACTCCTCAAACACCACCTTGTGATCTGTTTGTGTCCTCTCCTGGTTGTGCTGGATGTTGGAGAGACATTAAATGAGCTAGAGGGGCAGAGGGGGAAGAGGTGTCCATTTGGAAATGAAGAAGGGGCAGGCATGTATCCCGATTTAGCAGGGACAGGGTTAATTTCACCTTTCCCACATTTGGGTGGGAAATTTGCAGCTCAAAACAGGTATTTATTATTCCACACAGATGTTTTCAATGACATATGAGTCACCACTGCTGTTCTTTTGCACAAACCCTGTTGGGCCAGGCATTGCACTGGTGCAGAGCAAAAAGCTGTCCCTGCCCTGAAGAGGTTTCAGACTCACAAGGTAATTACTTCTCCTTGTCCATTAATTTCCTCTCCCAGATTTAAAGTGCAATGACAAATAGATGATTTTAAGTGACCTCTTGGGATAGATGTGATGCCAGCAGGCACTGACCTGCCTTGGGTAATGGAAGGCTGGGGGATTCACAGATTTGGAAAGCTTTGCTAAAATAACACAGATTAAGATATTCTGGAGATTATCTTCCAAAAACATGGTGGTCAAGGGTTTAATGACTTAAATTGTGGTCAAATGTCTGCTTGTTATCAATTGTCTATTGCCAGTTAAACTGCATTAATGAGACTCTTGATAAAAGCTGCCTTATCACCCGGAACTGAGATACCCGGCCTAATGTGCTGCAACAAGGCTGGAGGAAATGCTCCTTTCAGCAGCAAAGGAGACGAGGTGTCGCTTTCCTGAATTAGGCTGAGTCAAAGAGATGGTCAGGCCCTCCAGAATGAAGCAATTTCTTTCACATTTTGTGTAAAGGGCTGCTTTATCCATGTGTCAGAGAGGATTCTGGCTGTCATGCAGGAGTTGAGAGAGTCCAAGCAAACCTTGCTGGCCATTTGCAGTGGCTGGGGCTGGAGGCAGCATCACTGCACCCTGAGGGGATGGCACAGCACATCCCTCTGCCTTAAGCACTTACTTCCTTGGAGAAAATGTGCTGAAAATGGCATTTAACATGGTTGATGAAAATTTTCCCAGATTTATTACCTGGTTTTTGTTCACTGTTTGGCTGCCTGCTCCCTTTCCATCTGCCAGCCCTGTAATCCACCTCCTCTTATCTCAGCACAGTTCTCTCCACCTCTTGCTCATTTTCATTTTATTGCCTAGCTAATCTCATCCTCCTGCTTTTCCTGACACCGCTCCCTCCTCCCCATCTGTGGAGATTAAATCACTGCTCCTTTTGTCTGATGCCACTCAACATTCCCGCATTTCACTCAGGCTTTGGGACGCTTCCAGGCACTTTTGCTGTTGTTGCACACATCCGTTTTCCTGGCACAAAAAGGCCCATCAGCATCTGATGGGAGCGTTAGCGAGTCCTCCTTTCAACCAGTTCTCCGAGATGTCCTGAATCTGAAATGGAGCCGAGCTCAGCCTGCCCAGTGCAGCAGAGCCAGGTGTGTGTCTGGAACACCAGGACCATCAGCAGGATGCTCAGGGCAGCTCTGCAGTGGTGACAGAGCCTGGCACCTGAACACTAGTTGAGAAAATTCTAGACCAAAGGCATGGGCTAGGAAATCTCCAAGCTCTCAAAATGTGAAGTTTTGGAAGTGGTTTCTCATTTTGTTGGTGATGTATGTGTAGTCAACATCATCCCTGTTTACAACCTGTCAGTGTTCATGGCCTCAACACTTTTATTCTAATTACTGCTGAGGAGTTTGGGTCAAGCTTGAACAGCCTCCCTGTGCAGGGGTGGTTTGGGGTCACAGCTATGGGTAGGGACACTGGATTTTTGTGCCACATGTTTCTGGCACCCTTCCACCTTCCCCACAGTGCTGGAGACTCTTAGCAGTACTTCCTCCACCTGTGTGACTCTGCAAGGCCACTGAAGGCAGAGCTGCTCAAGTGGGCTCAGAACTGGAACCAGCAGAGCCTTTAACTCCCTGGAAAGCCCCAGACTACTTCAAACTGTGTTTCAGGGACCACATTCCCTCACAGGACTCCTCACAGCTGCCATTCACTTCTCCTCCCTGATGTGAGCACACCAGTGTGTTTGCTGCCAGAACAAATCCTCAACTCTTGGTTCAAATAATCCCACACCAAATACATGGGACATGGTCCCCTTAGCAAGGACTCCTGCTGTCTGTCCCTAAACATTGAGTTTAGATGTTCATTTTTGTGCTGTTCAGGTCGTATCTTGTCTTAACTCGCACTGTCAACCATTTGCTGTGCATTTGCTGTATCTCCCCTCGCTACCTTTATCTGCCAGTGTGTTTTAAGTTAGTTTAATGAGTATAGGAGCTAAAAAAACCCCTAAAAAACAAAAAAACCCAGGCAGCTTCAGATGAAAGCCAGCAGCATGCCTTTAAAAATAGAGCAGCAGCCCTGCGAGGTGCCAAGCAAGTGGGTGCACGGGAGGGAGCTGCAGAGGCTCTGTTTAAACAGAAGGTAAATAAGTGGCTGGGGGAGCTGCAGTTCATCTTGTTCCCTTACGTGTTGCCCAGATAATGCAGCAGCTCTTCAGGCAGGCTGGTTCTAAAAATGGCCACAGCTCTTGTGTTTCACGGGGTGACGCTCAGGATGCCGCGGTCCGGCCGTCCCCAGTGGAGCCTCTGTGGGAGCAGCACAAGGGCAAGCCAGGGAAATGGCATTTGGTGCTCCAGAACCAGCAGCAGAGCTCAGCTCTTGGCACTGCTGCTTTGTGAAGAAGACTTTTGCAGTGAAGATTTTGTGACTTTATACCATGGTGCCTAATGCAAAAGTTGCTGCCCTTAAATCCCTGGGGTCAAGCAGTGTTTTGTTAAAATTCCCTTTCCTGCTGTGGTTGACCTGTGAAAACAGCAATCATCTGACAGTGACAGCAGCACTTAATTAGTAATTCAGGATTAAAGTGGGCTGTCCAGTGAGTAATTTCACAGGAGCAGAGTTTAGGATTGAAGCTAGTTTAATATAACAATTGTCTTGAAAGCCTCCTTGGCATTTTAATGGTGTTTTTCTTTGGTCTAAATATATATGAGAAGTTGAGAGGATGTTTAAATCTGAGCAGGGTATAAAAGGGACCAAGAGAAAGACTGAAGGGTCTTGTCCAAACTCCAGCCAGTTGTGTGAGCCCCTGGCTTCCCTAGGACAGGGCATCATCCCAGGGAGCTGCACCAGTCACCATTCCTCCACTGCTCCAGGATGAGCATTAGTATCTTTACTTTCCTTGTTGCCCTCCTCTCTCTTGCCCAGTTGAACTCAGCTCAGCTGTGCAAAGGGCAAGTATTTGTTACCCTTCAGTGGCTGCAGCAATGGCCAACCAGCCCTTCCCTGCTCCCAAGGAGAGTATGTTTGGATTGAACATGTTGCTCACTGGAATGGAGAATTCTCCATTTTTTTCCTAAATGAGTTTTCTCAGGCTGTCCCCATTCGGTAAATTCAGGAGAGAAAGGGCAGCAGTGCCTCTTGGCCAGACCATGGCACAAGAAATTCTGTTCTCCTACAGGAGAAGGCAGAGTGCATCCTTCCCCATGGCAATAGAGTGATCCTCTGTTGGGTGAATTGTTGCTTACAAGGTTAATTAGCTGTAGAAAATGAGCTAGAATACTTGGGAGTAATGAATCATAATGAGTCATTACATTTGAGGAGTGACAAATTAAAATCATGCATGTTTTGGACTACTTGTTTTAGTCAGAATGGAAAATAGTGCTATGCTTTCTTCTGCTGTTCCACTTTCGTGTCAAGATGTCAGGAGATAAATCAATAGGGCCAGAGCTTGTAAAGTCTGGCAGTGCTTAATTGCATGATGTTTAATCTCTCTCCTGGGTCCTTGGGCTGGGCTAGGAGCAGGAGTTCCTCTGGAATCAATAGTTTTGCTTCCACCTTCAACAAGAGGGATTTTGATCTGTTACTGAGAAAACATGAAGCTTCTCCTAAGCTAAAATAGAGAAAAAAAAAGTTGTGATGTCCCAATACCATGAGTGGTAGTGTCCTCTGGCAGCTCTGATTGAGGTGTAGCACCCTCATCTAGGGAAGTACATTAAATTACAGCTCCACCTCCCACACCAAGGTGAGTCAAGGGACCTCTTGGTAGCAAGATTCATGTGATCCTTCAGCTCCTGCTGCCCTCAGATGAATCTCTGGAGTTTTTCTGTGGAATTAGGCCAAGCAACATAGCAAGCCAAGGAGTAGACATTGTAACCCTTAAAATACCTGGAAAATAAGGATAAGCAGGCTGCTCCTACCTGGAAGGTAGCTGCTGGAATCCCAATGTAAGATGGACACTGTGAAAAAGAGGATCTTGATTAGAAGAACTCTTTCTTAGTCCCCTTCAAGAACTATAATGTGTCCCTGGCTGAGCTGAAGCCTGGCACAAGCTGCTGTGTTTGATTTGGGGTTTTTTTTTGGTGTGGTACAAGGTTCAGCTGGTTCAAGGCTGGAGGAGCTGTGAGCAGTGGGAGGATTTGAATTCACAGCCTTCCTTTTAAATATATCAGTGGTTCCAGGAGGGCAAGAAGGACTGCTGCTGATTAAGTTCTTTGGAGGATTGATGCCTCTGGAAGTGTTTGGAGAGATTTGACAAATCTTTCTGTCTGTTGAAGGTTCCCATGGCGTTAGCTGTTTGTCACCACTGGGAGAAAACATCTTGCACATCATCTCAGAACAAAGAGCACTTTGGGGTTCAAAGACAGGAGTTACCAACTGGCACTTAGTTTTGCTACTAATTATATGTCAAAACCTAATATAAGTTAGGCCCAAATTAGTGCATTTCTCCAGATGTTTTCACAGTTGCCCTGCCTGCAGCCTGGTGGGTTATGTTCTGAGGTTTTAAGCACTCATTTTGGTCTTTCTCACCTCCACTGATGTGGCTGGTCCAGGCATGGTCAGGTGCAAACTCCCACTTACTCAACACTGTGAGACATCACTGACGCAAAGAGGAAAATTCTCTTTGGGGTGCAGAGCTCTTGCAGGAGGCAGCCAGGGGTGTGACTGCTTATAGACCTGGCCCTGTGCTTGGAGATGTGGATTCATATACAATATCTTCTGTGAAAGCAGCTATTCTTGCTCTTGCCAGGCTGCTCTGAAGACCCATACAATGATGTTAATTGTAAGCCACAAGCTGGCTCTTATCTTCAAATTGTTTTTCTCTGACAATTTTAAGAAGAGCTCAGCATGTTCTCAGTAGGAGCTGATAGATGCTGAGCACTTCTGAAATCCTGCCAGCTTCATTTAGGCTCCTAAACAGGAACTGAGTGCTTTTGAACATATGATCCTAAGGGTGCATTTCATAACTCTACAGCTCTGTCCATATCATTTCTTTCCTCTCTCCCTGTCCCCAGAATGCTCCTGGCAGTAGCAATAGCACCAGCAGCATCAGGCTAGTCAAGGCTTGAGTAATGTCTCAGTTAAGATGTCAGCTCAAGCCACACTGAGCAGAATTAAGTGACAGCAGTTAAAAGGTGCCTGTCTGCATCCTCTGTGCAGGATCCCCATCATCACTACCAGCAGAATGGGTATATTTTAGATAGCTGTAATGCATTTTATGTATGTACATGAAAACAATAATCTGGTGCAAATTCTGCCTTGTTTTTCAGAGTATTTCATTCCATGTTTCAGGCCATGTACACTGTACTTGACAATGTTCTGACTCTCAATTTCAGGATTCAAATTTTCCTCTATGCAGATTCTCAGGGCAGTTGCAATGAACATCTTGCAGTGTTCATGGGGCAGAGGAGGAGGGCAGACAGGCCTTTATCTGAAGCTTTCCCAGCAGAGTTAGTGCATGGACAGCATCTGTTTTGGTGCTGTGAGGCTGACATCCTCTCCCAGCAGACTTGGCAGCGAGCGGAAGGACCACATGTCAAAAAATCTGGGGGGCCCAAACGCTGTGGACAAAAATACGGCAAAGAATTTAAACATCAGTGAGCGGAGTGATGCTGGAGGGCTGGCGGGGAGCGATTAGCGCAGTGCTCTGGAATGCGGCGTTTCAATAGCGCTCCAGAAGGCTCTGCAGCCCCATTGACTTCTGCAGCGTCAGGAGAGAGCCCCGGCGCTCCGCTGGGAACGGGGACGTGCAGGGCTGTGTGTGCAGCATCGCGGAGCTCCCCGCCCTGCTCACCCCTCCCCTCGGCCCGCCCTGGGGGTTTCCTTTCCTCCACGGGAGTCAGGTGCACACAAGGTGCGCTGCCAGAGCCCCCTCGGCAGTCTGCAGCAGTGTCAGCTGTTGGTTTGCCCCGGGCCAGTGCTCTAAAAGCCACCTGTGGCCACGATCCAGCTGTTGCCAGCTGTGTGGTGGGGTTTGCATGTTCTTCTCAGGTTTGTCAGTGTGGGGTTTGGGTGGTTTTATTCCACTGGTTTTGGTTTCCTTGGGAATGCACCCAGCAGGACTATGCATGTGTCTGTGGTTGCACTCCCTTCTTTTGTTTTGTTTTCTTTAAATTTTCCTTTCCCCCCCCTTCAGATTTCTAGGTATATAAATCCAAGTGTGGACTGAATTAAAAATAAAGCTGGGTGGAAGGCCTGGCTGATGTGAACACATACTTTTTTAGTTGAGGTGGGACAAGAATGCACTCATTCAAGCCCTCATCTAGGGCAGGGAATTCCCTGGCTTTTGTCTAAATATGGCATGCGAGAGCGGAGCACAGGCAATGCAATGCTTCACTGAGTATTGTTTAAAAGGGAGCTTGGCACTAGCCAGCAAGTAGGATTCTTGTGAAAACATGGCACAAGGAGTTGTTTGACAGATTCTGACATAGCAAAGTCTTTACAAGAGGAAAAAAAAAAATTGAAAAGAAAAAGAAGAAAAAGAGAGAAACTGCAGAGTGCACGAAGCCAAAAACATATTATCTGCCTAGGAAGACTGCAGAATAAAAGGTGCTTAGCACTGAGTCATACCCTGCATGCTCTGTGGGCCTGATCCTATCAGTGATCCATGGCACTGAGTTAAAAATCCACTCCTAAATCCAGGAGAGGATATGAAGAACAGTGAGAGCTGGGGAAGAGGCTGCCATGGCTTGAACCCACTGGCCACGATCTCTATCCCAGCCTTGCCAGGTTGGATGGACCCATCCTCTGCCATCCAGTGTTCCACCCTGTAGGTATATTTGGCATTTCACCAGCAGATCTTTGGATGCAACACTCAGTCCCAAGCAATCCTGAGGTCTGTGTAGGTGTCTCCTTTTTGCAAAGTTTATGCTGAGTTGTGGCTTTGAGTCCCTGTTGCAGCAATGGTCGCTGCCTGGAAGGAAACCCTTCTCCCTCTGCCTCTTCTGCATCTGGAGACCTTGTGAGAACCTTGGAGCATGAAGGCCTTTGGACATCTCAGCAATGGAGAATTTTGTCTCCAGAATTCCTGATCTATTTTTGAAATATGGCCATTAGGTCAGTGTGTTTTGAGGGAGGGAAAACTTATCTGGAACTCAGCACTTCTGGAGTTCTCAGATGAGGACACGTCACTCGATGTTTCTACCACTGGCAACAGCTACTGAACAGTCTGTGGAGCTCATACAGAGGAGGACTTGGCTCAGTCTTCCCTAAATTTGCCTTGAATGCAACATCCAAGCTTGATCATAACTGGAGCTTCCTCTCATCAAAGGTAAGCCACTCTTCCTGTGGTTGGTTGTTTGGATGGTGTCTTGCAATGTAAATTGGAATGATAGTAGTCTGTAATTAGCACCCACCCTCAGGCAGTTTTGTTGTTCCTGAAATGCAAGGCCTAAATTTTTCTGCTGCAATAGCTTTGGTGAGTGCTTCAACTGCTCTGCATTTGTACTTGTGCTAGTGAAAGCTGTTCCTTAGGAGTGGTGTGGTATGGATGAGAAACCAGGAGTCAAGATCCACTCCTGTGGGCATCTTCCAGTGAAACCAAAGGTTAATCCATCATGTGTTGCCCATGAGATGCACTCCATGGCAAAGCAACAGAACCCAGGAGTTTCTGTGTCATCTTAGCAAAGCTCAGGGGAGAGCAAAGGCACGGGAGCATTCCCCCACCTTTTTGAACATTTCAGCTGATGTTGTTAATTGGAGTGGAGCTGCTGCAAATATTTCAGAAAGCAAATATTTGGTATCCCCATCCAGCAGAAAATAAGTAGAAGAACCAACCACCTGCCACTCACTTGGTCACCTCAACAAAACCTCAAAGGCTGGGGCTGAGAATCAATAGCAGCATCCCTGAGCTTTTGTGGTGCGTTCTCTCTGAACAAGAGCTCTGCTGGGAGAGCAAACAACACCTGGAGGAGCAGGGCATGAGCTGAAAGGGAGCAGGGGTGGTGGGCAGAGGCTGTTTGTGCTCCAGGATGGGGCTCTGGAGGAGGAGGATTCCTCCCTCAGCCCCTGTTGCCCTGCCCCTGCTGGATGGGCAGCAGCTCCTGCCAGGAGCAAAGCCCTGGAGGGGAACTGCCCCCAGCCCCTCCTGCTCTGGCTGGGCTGGGGTCACACCACAGGACAAATGGCAGGGTTGTCACTGAGCACTGGGAAATCTCTTGGCTGGCCGGGGCAGCAGATCTGGCACACCTCTGCCCAAGCTGAATTCCCTAAGGATGCCAGTGTCCCTTTGCCCTAACTGGGAAGCAGGAGGATGGCATGTTACCCGCTCTGGCTGGGCCCAAATACCCAATGTCCAAGTGATCTGCATCTGGGTGCTCGGGTTTTTTCCTTTATCTTATTTTGTTGTTGTTTTTAGCCTTCTAAAAACAAACTTCAGATTCGTCAGCTGGAAGTGATCTCATCACATTACAGATTTGCTTTCCTGGGAAACTAAACTCTTCTGGTGTAATGATGGGAAAGTCTTACCTTCCCTTTTTTAATATTCCTTTAACCAAGGTTCTATTGAAATTAGCTTGGCAGTGCAACAGCTCAGAAACAAAAACACAAAAGAAAACCGTGGTTTTTATTCTATTTATTTTCTTTCCCATCTCATGATTTTGGGGAGATGGCAAGTGAGTTTTGAATCTTTATTGACACATATCCAAATCTATATGGAAGGATATATTTTACTAATACAGGAGTATGTTTGTCCCACTGCCAGCAAAAAAATAGAGGCAAACCCCAATAATTAATTATTGCACTGTCTTTTGTTGTTTTCTTTGAGCTGCAACACTGTCTGCTCACTCCTACTCTTTTTTCTGCCTCTTACAAATTCTTTGCACAAGTGGAAGCCCAGCTCAGCGAACCCAGTGCAGTATCACTGTCCTCAAGTGAGGATGGGCTTGGCTCCTCTTCAAAGGGAGCTTTTATCGAGTGTTTAGTGTGATGTGACAAAGCAGGGAAGTGTGCCATGGATGTGCTGCTTCCAAATCCCCTCCTTCTACCTTGATTAAACTCGAGGGCAATTACCCTTGCAGGGTGAAGAGCACTGCCAATGTGCATCTTGTTTACAGCTATACTCATTTTTTTATGTTGTTTTCCCATTTTGAACTAGGATAAAACTCTTTTGCTTTACGCCATGGATAAAATCCATTTTAAATACCAAGTTTCTCATCTTTTGCCATAGGAGCCATGGGATTCAGAACGTTGTGCTTCAGGCTGGCACAGCTGCTCACATCACAAAGTGATGTCCAGGCCCCCAGAGACCTGCAAGGTCTCACTGTCAGTGCAGGGAAGCTTTGGATGGGGCCAGTAGAAACTAAAAAGATTTATTATGGGACTATTTTATTGTGCTAGGAACAAGAATTTACTGTCTGGTGTGAGCGGGCTTTAGATGCTGCTGTAAATTCCAGATGAAAATCTCACAGCATTTGCCATCCCATTTTGCCTTATTTTATTTTCTGTGTTCCCTTTTCATTTCTAGATTCTGCTTTATTCTGAATTCTGATAAATTTAGAAAGTCTTATTTTAAAAAGCAAACAAACAATCACACTACATTTTGGCAAAAAAAATATTTGGGTAAACATTTTTATTTTACCAATTTCCCAATTGCTTATAGCAGTCACTTTAAGAAATTACTGCATCTAATTAATTTTACTTGAAAATATCCTGTTTCTTTTTTTTCCTCTCTTTTTTTTTTTTTTTTTCTTCTTCTTTCACAAGAAGCAGGCCAGATTTCAGAGCAACTTTAACAGGAAAAATGCACATCAGCACCCTGAGATATTTCCATGTTTGGCTTTGAATCTGCCAGTTTTACGTGGAGAAAAAAATATGCTGTGAATTTTCTAGTTCAGAGACTTCGTAGTTTGGTGGTTTGAATGCACTAAGGACAGGAGCTTTTCTGCCTGGTCATTCCTGCCTCCACCCTGTGTTTCACCCATCACTCTGTGCCCTGGAAGCCTGCTGGCTTTCTCCTTTTTTCTCTGGATAATCTTCTTCCCTCTTTTTTTTTTTTTTTTTTTTTTTTTTTTTTTTTTTTTTTTTTTT